>CAJNSZ010003329.1:0-11521 GCA_905329745.1 Rotaria sp. Silwood2
GAAATTTATGTTGTCTAACTCAGTTTTTGATGCTGATGCCGAATATGACATTTGTTTTGCTTGAAAATGAATGTTTAATGGTTAAATGATCGAGGGTTTTTGGCTTGTCCTATACTTTTACATGGGAAAGATGTACTTTTTCTCTCCTTTCTCTTTCAAATTACGACCTGACGTGATGTTTTTTTCTGAAATTTTTTATATGTATTCTATAGAACGCAAAATTCTCTACAAGATACACTATATTAGATTTTCCTATTCGACTTCTATAGTCCCGAAAAATGGTTTGCAATGAAAAAAATCTCGTTCTGAAAAACCTGGTTGCTTTGAAAAATTTAGTTTTTTCCCTATCAAGATTTCACTTTTTGGAAGTCTTTTAAGAGACTTTTTTGTTCAGTTTGATGAGTTCTTTCGAATGAGAATTGGCGCAATAACAATGGATCAAAAATGACGAAGTTATAGGCAAAAGACTGAAAAATATCGAAAATCATGTTTTTCTTGAGATTTTTAGACCCCGCGCTTGTTGTCAAGCCTATAACTCCATGAAGAAAGGTCCTAAATGTCGAAAAAAATTTTCATAACCTTACTTTTTTTCAAGGAATCGAATGAGATATAAAAAAAGAAACTTTTTTTTTGACCATGTGCCAGCCCTTTGGAGCGATGCTCGATATTCTCACGAAGCCTCTCTTAAAAAATTCGAAGCAATAACAAATTTCTGGTGTGATCTGCTGGTGTCCTACTTACCTGTATCAGATGTTTATCAAGGAATATGTCAATGTCTTACAAACACTTGCCTTTATTAAGACGCTGTCTACAAATTAATAAAAAATGAGAGAATATTTCAAGTAAAAGTCTAAATAAAAAGAACAATATTAGTCGGCCGGTTACTCTTTATTATTGCTTTAGTTGTAGAAAAAAAGGAGATAGTTTTCATTGGAACTCGTAGTAAGTGTCGATCTCTTTCAGCGTTAAACACAACAACAATAGAATGTTTTTATTTCAGACTAAGCGAACTAGTTTACTCCCATTTGCAAAAATTTTTATTATAAAAAATCATGAAATCTATACTTGGGTGGATATGACAAATCGAAAAAAAATACTATTCATATGTCATAGAAAAATTTTTAGATTGAATCTATCTCTCTCGAGCAGAAATCATATTGCGTTTAATAATAATGTTGAATGCTTACTTATTATTTTCAATCTGTGTTTTATCTATTGAATAAATGATGAAGCACAAGCTCGCTGTAAGCTTGTTATTATTGATTTTTTTTGTGACATGTTAAGAAAAGAAAATAGTGAAAGCTGTTATTGTTTGGATAATTTCTGGGCGAACTAACTATTCAACAAAATCTATCAGCAAACTGCGCAACTGATTTTTAGGTGAAATATCTTCTGAACAATCGATTGTATCACTTCAAACAGCTGAATGTACGAAAAACTCATTGTTGACAAAATTTTTCAATGCTACATTGGCTTGCTAATCGAATGTTCCTATGATGAATAATCATGTGACACGATTATGGCTCCAATTTTGTCAGAATTAGACGAAAACTGATTTTGGGTGTGAGTCTAAGTGTGGATGTGATCTATTTTTCACCCATACCCCTTTTAAAATTCGTTTGCAGAACACGCATATTGCCATATGTTTCACAATTCATAGTTAGTTGCTTCTTGTTGATCAATTATACAGTTTTTTGTTACACGTAACTAGACATGTGCACATGTATAATTTGTATATTTTTTTGAAAGTGTAAATGTAAAAAAAACATATTATCACTATCGTCCTAATAACGTCGAAGATGCAAAGAAAGGTAGAAAATAAACGATAGAGAGGATTAATATAGTAAACGAACATAATGCAAGCAATACTATGACGCATTAATTACGTGCGTCATATTTACGTTGCGAAAAAGAGAATGCTTTCTTTTTATAGATGAGAAAAACGTCAGCAAGAAAAAGTTACTCACTCCCTTGCAACAATATAAACGCGAGAAAGTCGAACATTGATCAAGCAAAAAGCAACTAACTATGAGTTGTGAAACTTATAGCAATATGCCTGTGGTGCAAAAGAATTTTAAAAGGGTTATAAGTGAAAAATAGATCATGTCCACACTTAGACTCACACCCAAAGTCATTTTTTGTCTAATTCTGATAAAATTCAAGCCATAATCGTATCACATGATTACTTGTCATAGGAACATTCTATTAGAAAGCCAATGTAGCGTTGAAAAATTTTGTCAACAATGAGTTTTTCATTTATTTAGCTGTTTGAAGGGATACAATCGATTGTTCAGAAGACATTTCACCTGGAAATCAGTCGTGCAGTTTGCTGACAGATTTTGGTGGATACTTACTTCATCAAGACATTATTCAAATAAACCATATTGAATTAAAATAACAGCTTTTACTGTATTGTTTTCTTAACATGTCACAAAAAAAATCAATCATAACAAGCTTACAGCGAGCTTGTGTTTCATCATTCATTCAATAGATAAAACACAAACTGAAAGTAACAAGTAAGCGTTCAACATTATTATTAAACGCAATATGATTTCTACTCGAGAGATAGATTCAGTTTAAGGATTTGTCTATGACATATGAATGGTACTTTTCCTCGGTTTGTCTTATCCATCCAAATATAGGTTTCATTATTTTTTATAATAAAACAATTTGTGAATGGAAATAAACTAGTTGTTGAGGTATTATCAACTTTAAATGAGGCATAACGCCAAAACAATATTGTTCACACGTATCAAAAGTAATACTCGCTTAGTCTGAAATAAAAACATTCTATTGTTGTTGTGTTTAACGCTGAAAGAGATCAACACTCACTATGAGTTCAAATGAAAACGACCTCCTTTTGTCTACCGCTAAAGCATTAATAAATTTGAAGCAGTATTCAATAGTCAATTGCTTTTCGCTTTTCGAATTCGCAACAGATTTTATTGCGTAGATGCTTATTATATATCGGTATAACGGAGTCCTCTCTGCTTGGAGAGGATAAGTCGTTGAGCTCATCACGAGTTTCAAATGAACTATTTCAGTTTAGATTTTCATAAGAGTAGGAGAAAAAAAGTACCCTGCTGTCTAGAAAACCCAGGCCACGCCAGAGGGTATTGGTGTGGCGTGTGTGTTTCTTTTTACCATCATCCACACTCGATCTACACCCACACTCTCATAAAATAATTATGTATCTTAGAAACTCGGAGGTAGTTTATCAATAAACATTTGCATAGCCTCACAATCATCAATCGTCATACGTTTTACAAATTCATCTAATACAAATAATTCAAAACGATTTGAAGCTCTCGATTTTGATAGAAGTGATCTTTTTGCGTCGGTTATTGCTCTCTCGCAGCATGTCTATACATGATAGTTGAGCACGATTAAGAGATTTTCTAATAGAATGAATTATTTTACCAATGGATGTTCTCAGAGTGGGCTCAACAGACCAAGCACGTTGAATAGGATCTTTCAGAAATTCAGGTATATCATCAGGTCAACTGTTTGGACGTTCGCCACGCATTGTAAACCTCCCCAAGATTTGTGTCAATTTCAAACCAGTAAAAGCACGTTTTGCTGTTAAGAGTTCATAAAGCGTAAATGCTAAAGAATAAATATCTGAAGCTACAGATGGTGCTTTATTATCAATGACGACTTCTGGTGCATCATAACCGATAGTACCACCTGATTCTTTAACGAACGTAGCCGATGCGATTGCCAATTGAAAGCTAACTCCAAAATCAACTATTTTTGGTATATAACTACCAGCAGGAGATTGAGAAAGGAGAACATTTTCTGGTTTGAAGTCACGATGAACAAGTCGAGCTAAGTGAAGTTCGGCAAGACCTTTAGCAATACCCAATGCAATTTCTAAACGTTCTCGAATAGATAAATTACGAATAATTGTTGAGTTATCAGCGAGAGCTGCAGCAAGTGATTGCCCATTGATATATTCCATGACAATGCCAATGCCGAATTGTGGTATGCGAATACCACCATAGACAGCTACTGAATCAGGCATATGTGATAAAGGACGAGACACAGCTATTTCATGAATTAGTGCTTCTTCTGTCTCAGTTGTATTTGGAATCAAAGCACATTTTACAGCGTAAATATCTTTGACACGAAAAACTTAACCCATGGCACCATACGCAATCGGTTGTTGATTCGATCCAACAGCGACTTCCTTTGCAAGATCAGATGGAAAGCAATAGTTTTCTAGTTTTTTTTGCTTCTTCAATAGCATTAACTGTAGATTGTGACAGAGAAATATTGCTGGCAAGTTATCCATTGCAAAGAGGGCATAAAGAAAGCTTTTACAACAATCGTAGCAAACGATATGCTTGCCACTTACTGAGCATATTGTCAAGGGTATCCTAAAATAAACAAAATGACTTACAGAATAAACCTTTTTATTAAATATTTTAACATTTTATTCGTCTGAAAAGACGAATTCTTAACTAAATAAAATTCTTCTGAGAATCAATCTGAGCAAACTTTTATAGTTGATAATGTCTAAAGTCGTTTAGTAGAAATTAAAATTATCATGAAAATGAATTACATAATATCATCTTGAAAGAAAATATTCTATATAACAGTTTAAAAAGATACGTTTATTAGTCAATGGTTAAAATCAATCGTAAACACATCTCTTCATAAGAAGCCATTTTAGAAGTTTCAAGTATTGTTTTAATCTACAAGTTTAAAACCTCCATTAGATTAAATCGCGTGTCAACTATTCTATATTAGTATGTCGAAAGTTATTGAGCATAACATATAATGATTATAAAACTAGTTATCTATTGAGATTTTCTTAGATAATGACTTAAAAATGAAAACTGATCACTTCATCGTACTGCTAAGCGCGGCACATAAAAAAAAAATCTTTGAGAACTTCTTAGTTATTTCCAGTCTATTATCAACGTTCATCACAAGCATATGTATTTGATTTCGTTCTATCTAAGTCTATTTGGCAATCAGGTGGAAATAGTTTTTCTTTCTTCAATATTTGAATATCAGTGAATTATGATGAATCATTTTGAATTTTATACATGAAACATTTCTATAGAATGAACTCCAGTCAATAGGTGTGTGACATACATTGGTAGTATATTTCAACTTACTAATACACTTTCAAGGATAACTTAAACATTTTTTTGGAGAACAGTAAACTATGGAATCGTAGCCTTTTACTATTGAAGTTGATTTTCTCTACAATGACTATTTTATAGAAATCAAACATTTTTTTAAAGATTTAGAATGCCAATGAAAATTCTACGAAGCGATATCACTAGCTCTAGAATGGCTACAACATTTATTGGCCTTTCAAACAATATCTTAAAATTTTTTCTAAGTTATAGATCACTATTTACACGATTTTGTTTTTAGATTTTTCAAGTTTAAATATATAATATGTATCACTCGATAAATCCATATGAATTCCATACTTAAGATAAATTCAATGGATTTAGAAAAGAAAATTGCTGGTAACGTCTCACCTATTAGGCATATCTGATGTAGGTTGAACATTAGTGAATCGACAAAAACAGATTGGACATCGTGTCTCATGTAAAAAAAAAGTAATCCAGTCAACGTTGACTGGACTGTCCAATTTCGAATTATCAGCAGATGTAGGATTATAAGCAGCTTCATAATTGATTGCGTCATGGGTCCGTTTTATCATATCCGCCTTACGATATTTACTAGTTGTCAATGCATTGAATTTTAATAATCGATTTTGTCACACAAACACTGATTACTCTTGATTTTTAGAAATCAGATAACAAAAATATGCTCCATTTACTTATTGCAAACCTACATCTTTTAAGTGTCACAAATGATCAATCGTTCGTTAAATAAATGTTCTTAGGACATCTATTCAAAACAATGTGCTATACTACAAACAATGACGATTCGTTATTATTGTTGAAAAGCAACGATCATGAATCTGCATTTTTTATATTCACAACATTCAATAATTGTAATTCGTTGACATAAAAACGCCATAGTTTATTTAGATGAAATTGATTAGAAAAAAAATGAATTCAAAGAAGGATCATGCTTTAGATACTGATCTTGAATCGGATCATTGAGAACGAGACTATAACAGTAATCAGTTAACCGACTGACAGTCAAAAATATGCATCCTGTATCAGGAGTTTGAATTGTTTCGAGCTTGATCTAGATCGTTTTCAGATGAAAAATATTATTACAACCGTTTCATCTCACTAAGTTGCATCAGCTTATCGCATAGTTTAGTCAATTCTTCAAGTGCCTTACATTCTCTGGTGAATATGTGATTTAAACTTGCTGGTCTTCTTCGAACTAAAATTGGACAATGTTCAAGAATACGTAATAAAATTGAATGAAAAAATGATTGGGAAATGTCATTTATGGTTTCCAAGTTATAAGCTTCGTATTATTCGATGATGCGAAGACTGATAGACTGCTGGATACTATTTAGGACACCGTAGCTTCCTCCATTTGATGTTGTAGTTTTTCGAATACCATACGACAAATCAAAAGACGAAATTGATAATACCAGGCGAATTCAACGCAATTATTCTATTAGATGAACTGTAAAGCTTGATATTCGCAGCCTCTGGTAAAGAAAATAACTAACTATCCAATTGAGAGATGACAAATATCTTACATCCTATACATATGTTTTCGTACTGGTTTAATTTTTCAATTTGTAGTATCGTGAAAGTGTTGTTTTTGTCATCACAGCGCATCGCTGTTAGGCAAGATGTGTTCAATCGTCACTGTCTTTCTCGTAAACAAATATCAAGAGAAAAGTTGTTGTCATCGGATTTAACGATATCGAACCGGTTTTGACACTTGTTCGTAGTGTTTGTCGAACGACATTAGAGCTGTGTTATATGGAATAAAACGAAGATTATGCTTAAACAGACCAAGCAATTAAATATCGTTGTATTCTTTCTTTCTTTTTGAAGGCATACGTGAATATGATTTGAGAAGAAGAATTTGTTGATCGATGTCATCAAATTCAGACGATGTGACCATGATTTAACGATCGATGAAGTTCAATGGAATCAAAGCTGGATCTTACTTCTCATTGAATCATCGTCAATTTAATAGCAAGAATGTTCTTCATTTATTAGAAGCTCATCAATATTCCCAATACTATTCTTTATTTTTTTGTGTTCGCAAGTAAACACTTATGGATGATTAGTTTACCCTTTGGCAACATGATGAATAATCATCCTAGAATATATGTTGATGGTATTACTAATGAATTGCAAGAGAGACCAACTCGAAAAATATATAATATCAGTCTTCTAGGCAAACATTTGCTAATAAATAGGACGGCTTGTTAAACTATCTGTGTACTGCTATTGCCACCATCCGTCATATGAAGATGTTTCGAATTTTATTATTCTTGTTTCTTTTACATGTTGTCATTTCTCAAACTCCTAAACGTCAATATTTCATTGTGGCTGACTTTTTCCGTGTAATTAAAGCAAGGGAATATTCCGTATACGATCAAACTGGCAAAAATCTTCAATATAGAATCGAATCAAAGTATCATATTCTGCAATCACTTGAATTAGTTACTTATCCAACAAAGAAAGTTATTGGCAAACTTCAAGCTAATCTAAGACTACTAGTATATGAAGGAAATATGGAAATATTTGATAATCGCACTCAACAGTGGTTAAAAGGTGTCATTAATCAAAATTTTCAATTACTTGGACATCATTGGACAATAAAATGGAATAATTATTGGTTGTCGATGGAAACTGATCCCATATCACTGACTACATGTATTTTCGACGAACAACACAATCGAACTCTCTTGGCCAAATTTCGAATGAGAGTGCAATCATTCTTTTGGGTTAACAAATACGATATGGAAGTCTATTCAAATGTGATACCCGATGGTGTTTATCTACTAAGTTTAGCTGCTAGAGATTATGCTTTGCGAGCAAAAAAGAGTGGATAAGAACAATAAAACAAGAACAATCATTGAACGCATTCATTTATTCACTTTTTAAACGACTTCCTTTTTAAAATCTATTTATTTTATGTTAATTATATTCGACTATCTTTGTTTAATTATTTGTATTTGATTCATATTTCAATTGATAATCGTTGCTAATGTCATACGTTAAACTTCTTTTTTTGAAATATATATTCCAGGTCAATCATGCTCAAGTGTACAAGGTCGTTTATAGCAGTCGTATACAATGCTTTACAGTCTATATTGATCATCGTAAACAACGACCATAAAAAATTGCCGTTGACAACTAGCATAACAATAAGGCGACTGTAAACGGTTTAATCAACGATCATTGTTTTCTCTCGTACATCAAGACAAAACAGCTGTTAACACTGGCGACCTGTTCTCATTGAATATAAATAATGTGTGCTCATGATCAGCAATAAACCTCACTATGTAACAATATTTGAGTGTGGGTGTGGATGCGGGTGTCGGCAGGTGCAAGTGAAGACAATACAACCAGATGTTGCTACTACCAAACCTATACCCTCCTAAAAATATCCTTCAAAATGAATGTTCGAAAAAAGGAAGAAGCCGTCAAAACCGGGCATTTTCGAATAACAGGGATAGGGAGTCAAACAAAAAACTGTTTTTGACGTGGTATTCTTACGATGATTCATTACGAACTGAGACGAATATATGTTGCAGTGAAACAAGTAAGCTATTCATACTAATATGTTAATTCTAATTTTTGTATTTCCTAATTAATCAAGGTTTCATGTGATTTTTCGCCACAGTTCTTGAATAGAAGTTTAAAATAATTTTGTATAATTAAAAAGGTTTTCAACAAAGAAGAACGAAGAAGATTATTCAAAAGACGGACCCACAGTACATCACACATAGGTGTTAGCTTTTTACAATGACTCGATATACAATTTGTGAAAACACTGCTGATTACAGTAGTTATCTCATGACCGTTATTAATATAAGGAGAGAAGGAGTAAAAGAACAAATAGGAAATAAAGAAAGTTTAGTCGATTTCGAGCATTTATATATATATCTAGTTACATTTTATTGAATGAATACGAATTGAAAATATTCGTGTTATGATTAATGAACTCTGAACTTAATTATGACCAACGTGATTTTTGTGTTGTTTTTTAGAAAGTTCGAGAATGTATAAAAGGATTAAAGGTGTTTTACCAAAAAAATGAAATATTTTCATCGACAAAAACTATTTTTAACTATGGAGACAGTATATGGTGTAAAAATGCGAATGATTCTTGTGTTTTCTACTTTGAGAGCAGACGTAAGAAATCTACCAAGTTATATGAAATGATCAAGGGCAATCTCATCATCTGTCAATTCAAGAGATATACAAGGCGTAAGAAAATTCCAAATCTAAACGTTTTAGTATAAACCAGATTAATCTTAATTGGTGATATGACATACTTTCACCGGTATTATGCATAAAGTTGGAATATGTCCTTTGTATAATTCTGACTAGCATTCTGAAACTACGATACACTTCTAACCATTGTAACAAATTTTTACTTAAAGAAATAGTTTAGCTTTGAGTAAATTCTTACCAGGGAACTGAAACAAAAAAAAAATGAATGATTTTGATAAATGGAAAATTGTTCTTTTTTGTTGTTAGAGAAATTTTAGACGAACAAGTCCTCCGAATATTTTACTATTAGTTAGGGGATCTACCAACGACGATCTAACTAGAATACTTATATTTATCATATAATTGTATTGTGAGGAGACGAAAAAATATAATTAGCTGAAAAAAATTATTTTATTTTGTATAGGCATTCAACAATCCGAAATCGACAAAAAATAAAAAATTCGTTTCAAATGGGAATTAATACAAATAATTGTTTAAATATATCACAGGTAGATGAATATGTTATTATCAATGATTTCGTCTCTGATTTACAAGTATTTGTTAAAATAGATAATATATTACTTCTTTTTAGGAAAATTTTTATTCAACTAATAATCTTATGAATCTGTTGTGACTTTCAATCAAACATGTGATTGTGGGTGTGACTCAGGCAAAGACCTGCACTTACTCACATCCACACCCTCAAGAGTTAAGAATATTTGAGGAGAAATAAACTACATAATATAATATTAAAAAAAAACCTATATTTCATCGACAATGGAGCGGTATCAAAATTGTTTATTCGAAAGTTATTAGCAGGAACTAATGGTGAGGATTATTGTCAATTTGAAAAATTGATTGACTTTCGACGTTGTTGTCTTTTATTTCAATTAATGTCTGCTTTATTTAGAAAATTAAATCATATAGAAGAAAAAAATGACTTACCATTAGACCTTTAAAAAAAGAGTGTGAACGTGGGTCCGGATAGTTATGGTTGTGTGAGATGGAGCTTACACCACTCATACAGACACACCCTATCATAATCAAAAAGAAGTTCTGCTTAAGCAGAAGTACTAGTGCAGACGAGATGTCCAACGTTATTTTCAAGTAAGCAACCATTTCCCACATCTGATGAGAGTGTTATTGACGTATAGATGATAGAGCCCGACATCAGATTGCAGAGATATGAATACATGAAAACATTACTCGTAATTGTACATGAATTACAGGATGCGCTATAGGCTGATCCAGAACACAGATGAGAGATCGGACCCAAATAGCAATACTGATTAATCATTAGAAATAAGTCTTTCTAAGCTTGATTTTTACTTATTTCCAACGTTATTGGATACCGAAATTTCGACCTATAACTATAAATCTTGAAAGTGTTGTATGTTGTTCAGCCCTAACTATCCTTTCAAACGAATCGTCTTGGAAAAAAGTGGTGACACTTTACTTTTACTCTACTAGTACCGAACTATAATAATTCACTTCGATTAAAATTCAACCAAACTCACCTGAAATCATTTTTAAAAAGATAGCCGAGCGGAGTCGAATCACAAATGAAAAAAGTATTGATTCAACTATAAGTAGCTATGCAAACGTGTAATACGGTCGGTGAATATACAGTTAGCTTGGATTAATCACTTGACATCTTTAATTTAATTTACATGCAATATAGCCTTTTCTTACTTCATAACAGTGATTCTTGTCGGTTTTATGATGATGGAGAACTTCTGTTCTGCATAAAGTGTGGTTGTCTGTCAGTGTGGATGTATATTTTCTTTTCATTGACATCCCACACCCACACCCTTAAAACACTTGATCAGAAACCATATTGGTCAGTAGGTTCTAACTGATTACATCATTTTTCTTTCAGGAAACTTATATAGAATTTATCATACTAACATATAAAAACATAGTAAACGTGTGCAAATAATCTTAGTATTTTACGACTAAGAATCTTATTCAACTAACAGTAACGTTTATTACTTTACTGTACATACAAAAAAAAATTACATAATATTGAAAAAGAAAAAATCTATCATATCAATCAATTCATTATACAGTGGGCGTCATAAGTCTCGCCCCACTTTTGTATTTTGAGTCGTCCATTTGAACTAAACAACGTTGATTTAATTTGATTATATATTCTTGTAGCGGAG
>CAJNSZ010003330.1:0-11514 GCA_905329745.1 Rotaria sp. Silwood2
CAAAGTTAACAGCATCTGTTACTCGCTTTCTGATTTCGCTTATAGTGTGAAAAATACCGGGAATACAGTCGAACATGGTTATATCAAAGATGATGAACAAGAATCATCAAGAAATCTCACAAAAGAAACAGTCAACTTTTTGTGGTTGCATATTCTTCAAAATGTTGTCAATCGTTTGCACAAGTCCGATCAAGCTAAGAAGGATTTAATACGTTGTTTGGAAGAATATTTTACGAATAATAATATTCTATTGAAGCAAGTACAACAGTTTGTTAAAGATTATCCACCAAATAATGCTTTTTTGGTTTTATACTCAACCAAACTTAATTTCTAATGCTATTAACAAAGCATCGCGTTCGCTGGATTTATACGCTTTGTTTGACTTGCGATATTTCATTATTGATCTTTGTCAATTGCTTAAAAAAACGATGTTCACAAGCTGACTTCTTCGCCTATCGTGGTGTCCTTGTGGATAGAAATAAGCTCGATATAATGCAATCTTCAGTAAATGAAGACGATCTCATGTCCATGCGTGATTTTCTATCTACATCTCGTTCACAGTGAATAACTGAAAAGTTTTGTTACAATAACAATAATCATCCAAATAAGGTATAATATTGATGTACACGCGAATAAAAAATTTATGCTGCTTCCAATTTACAACATGTTGTTTATTCTGATATTAGCGATTAAAGTTCATTTAACGAAGAAGAAATTCTCTTTGATCTTGATTCAACATTTGAATTGAAATGCATTATACCAGATGTAACAGAACTTGATTGCTTTATTATTCAGCTTACGAGGGAAGGTCGCCAAGTGTGAATCGCCAATCGAGTTGATATTTTGTCCATAAATAGGACTTGACGAGACCAGTAGAAACTCAGAATCGTTCTTCCCGATGTCCTGTTCTTCTCGAGTTATTACTATTTTACTAAATGTGTTGCCCATGACAAGGTACTTGTGAAGAAATCGAATTACAAAATTTCGATCTGAAATTTTGTCAGTAGGTTGCTTGCTCAGTCATTGAAATCNTCTGAAATTTTGTCCATATGTAGATCTCATGCTCATTAGAATTTCCCAAAAAATTTCAGACCAAAAGAATATGTTCTTCTTGCGATATTGAATATCTAAAAATGATCATGTGTCACCAGAAAAGGTAAGAAAACGGAGTGTCTTGAATACCCAATATCTCAAGGAGAACATCTTTTTTTGGGCTGAAATTTTTAGGGCATTCTAATGAGCATGAGATCTACATATGGACAAAATTTCAGATCGAAATTTTGTAATTCGATTTCTTCACAAGTACTTTGTCATAGGTAACAAATGCAGTCAAATAGTAATCACTCGAGAAGAACAGGGCATCGGGACGAACCATTATTGGCTTCTGTTGGTCTCCTTAAGTCCTACTTATGGACAAAATATCAACTCGATCGGTGATTCACACTTGGAGACCTTCCCTCGTTAGTGTCCTCGCACACATAAACTATAGGATATCCTGCTTATTTTTTGTAATAGCATTCACTCAGTTTTGAAAACTAACTTTACAACATTAGTCTCTTAATATCACAGGAATATTTTTCAATAAAATCAATAGAATGCTCTATAGTTTTGAGATGCCTTGTACTGAGTCTAAGTTTTGCTTTAGACGCCTGAACGTATCGTTCTATTTTCTCATAATATGGCCACAAAAATATAGAATCGTAGTACTGAGCAACGCCAATATCATTATAAGACCGCATATTACTCAGCAAGGTTGTTTACAAACATATAAAATCTCTGTTGATCGTCCTAGAAATACGTCACATTGCTATCTCATTTGCATGTCATCAAATATAATAAGCAAAATGTACATAAACTATTTCAAAATACAAGACAACTAATAAATGTTACAAAGTTTTATGGATTTAGCTGTCTTTACAAAAAGGATAGTTTCGTCAGAAGGCGAAGAAACCACCACATATCACGGTGGGACGGTGTGACACCACGACTCTTTCATTACTGATCCTTCCATGGTACAGATATTAGTTGAGTTTCTGGTGAACAAAACTATCAGATTACTGAATCTTCTTCATTCGTTACTTCAAATGTTCTTATTTGATTGTTCGGCTATGTCTTGACGATGGCAGTGTAACTATTCAAACGTTAATGCAGTAATTGAAAACAAAAAAAAATTCTTTTTTGTCTTATAATCAAATCTTTTAATTATAAAGAAATGATGAATAAATATAAATTAAAAAGCTGCTGTTAACTCAACCATTTTCATATGACAAGTCAATGTGCTTTTACAGAATTAGGAAATTTCTAAAAAGATTAGTGTAAAACAATAATATTCCAAACTAGATGCTATTATCTTCTTCAATAATCCCAATAGATATTATGGTATTTTTTTAAAATCCTCATCAATAGTAGAATACTTTGCTCTCAAAAAGATTTTCTTATCTCTTCTTTCTTAAGGCACATACGTGATATTATGATAAAATCTGAGCAAGTCAAAATAATAATCGGTCAGGTTTCATCTTTAATAACCATTTACGAATAATAAAAACAAAAATCTTTTTTTTATCTTTCTTGCTATTATACTATATACACATGTTTATGTGTATTGTCAGTCATTCTTATTTGATTCACTCTATATTACAAAATATTAGTCACAAATTCGTAATAGACACAACCTTTTGAATGGTGAATAGCACCATACATATATGTTGCAGTAGGAATTAAAATTCTACTAGAAACTTTTACTATGAAAGTATGTTGATTTCTACTGTAGTGAAAATTAAGAAATCCGTTTAATTTGAAGTTCTCGTAATACTATCACAGAAAAAAGATATTGATATAAATATAGTAAATGGAGCTATTTCATTCGAAACTTGATAAGAATATCGAATATTTAAGCAAGAAATTTCGTTAAAAATTTATTATTTAGATTTAACAAAATATAATTTTTCAGAACTACGTGCTATTGATTCTCAAACATTACAAATACAAGTATTTATCTAAGTTTGTAAAGATTATTTTAGTAGTGGATTCAATTCAGTTGTTGAAGCCTGTATTTTTGTAATGATGATTGTGCTATAAAATACCATCCTGTTAAAAAGAAATTTTGTTTGAAATATATAGATCTGAAGTCGTTGATATATTCAACAATTTCTTGTACTTCTCTTCTCTCTACGTTACTAATAAATAATGTGCGGGCTTGCTGCAGAAAATTATCAATATAAGCAAGTATCTTAAATTCGACTGCAGTAGAAATCAAAACTTCAATATCTACTTGTAGAAAATAAGATTTTAATTTCTACGGCAACGCATTGATTGATTTTTTTATATCTAATTTGAATTGTCTGATGTTTTACGAATTCTTTTAATGATAGTTTTATATTGTGATTTTATTATATTTAAACACTTGCAATAGTCTTAATATATGAATGTTTCTAAATATAATACATCATATATATCTAATTCGATCTATTTCGCCACTATATTTATCGCGTAGGCCGATCATTTGGAATTATTACGACGAGAAATTATTGACATGTTTTTACTTCATATGCTTGGTTGACCATATATTACACAGTAATTCATAAAAGACTGTTCTTGTCTATGCCGATTATTTTGTTGAAAAGAATATTCGATCAAAATACAACATTGTGATAAAACGCTTAGAACATTTACGTAGTGTTGTTTTTTTTCTTACAGTGACAGCAAGTGTAGTATTTCATCTTATTGGAATGTCATTCAATAACTGGCAGGGTATTAGTTGTCTTACATGTGATCCAGTTGATAGAATAGGTTCATGGGTGACATCAATAAGTCAATGTTGCTACTTATCATCAGTTGCATCAATATTTAAAACGAATTATTCAAATTCTTTTATATCTTCTGATTCATTTGTAAAAGCCATTTGTAAACCAAATCGATATTTAATGGTGAAAGATCAAAAACAAACAATGTATTGTTATAATACGGCTTTTCAAGAACTTGATATAATTTGTTTACTTGAAAATTATGATAAAAACTATTGTAAATGTCAGTAAGTTATACCAAAGTAAAATTCAAATCGTATATATTTATTTACACTCATGTTCAATAAGTTTCTGAACTGTTGTTATTTCATGTAAACGGAGTGAACTACATGCATGAGTTTATGCTTTGGGTGTGAGGTATGAGTGTGGGTCTGAAAGAATACAAGACTCACATCCACAGCCGCTATATGTCTTGAAAAATGATATATCTGCAGAAATCCAGTCAGAAAACAAAATTTGAAATTGCAATCACATATACATAGTATCACTCAATTAAGAAACATTGTTGTTGATAGATTACAGATGTCATGAATACATTTTAGAAATATATAGTTTAATAACGCATATTTGAATACAATAAACTGAAATTCTTTTCTTCTGTTCATAATCAATAAGGCTATTGAGATGGTTATATCTAGAAAAAAAATGATCTAATCATTTATAATGCTACAATTATTATATTGCACTTTTAAGTGTCCTGTAAGAGTTCGAAATATATAAAAGAATAAAGTTAAAAAGGACTATAAAATATTAAAGAACTTTAATAACTTAATAAAATAGTTACAACACAAGTTTGGCACAATAAATGGACGAGATACAATACAAGTTAACTATTGCTTGGTATTTAAATTCAGCCTGTGAAAAAAAAACTGAATGTGAAGATATAAATGATGGACAACTTGCAGATATAATATTTTTCAACAATGCTGATGAATGTATCGAGTTTATTATGTCTTCTTCAAATAAAAACGAAAAAGTTTTACTTGTTATGTGTAACTATTTTGTGTCTGAAATTGTTGTTGTAATTGTCGATAAATTTCCACAATTAGTGAGTGTTTTCTTGCTATGGAATGAAACCGAAGAAGAAAACTACAATTCTATGCAACATCATTGCATAAAAGAGTGTACGAAAGTAAGTAGTTTCTGATCTGAATATCATCTGACAAAACGAGATTTAGTGTAGATATTATGATAAATTAAAAGTGAAATTCGGCCGCTTTAGATGATTGTTATGCGTAAAAGAGTTCTCTGTGAGAAAATGATGAACTTGTTTCGTCCTCATTTCGTTCTGAAAAAATAGCATTTTTTTCTTGTAAGAAAGAGATCATTATAAATATTTTAGCATTAGAGCAAGCTCCTACTGACCACCGCTTCCTCTAGAAAAATAAAGTGAAATTATCTTTACGAAAGCCGAGATTTAACAGTTTATCCTAATTTTGACTATAGAGAAAAAATTGCGAAATATCCATTTTCCTCACCAACTTTGATGATTTTATTCTTTTGTTTTTGTCGTTTTTATAATATTTCTTGTTAACAAGTACCAATGTTTCACTTACAATTCATGTCTCATAATATTTTATCAACAAAATTAGCCGTTTATGGTCGACAATATACTATGAAGTCAGACTAAACATTGATTTCAAGAATGACATATAAATAAAAACATACACATCTAAATTTTTCTCTACTTGGAATCAGTTCGTTATTTTATTGGAAGAATGTAAGAATCAATTGAGTCATGTTATAAAAATTCGAGGCTCGCGCACGAATGATTGGCAATTATAACAATGAAACTAGCGTATCGGAGTTCAATGGTGAGATTTTCGTGTTACCAGACTTTTGCCTCTATGGAGGAACCACTCATTATTATAGAAGAATCTAAAATATTGCTCTATCTATTTTAAATACATAACTAAAAGTCTTGCTTCATACTTTTTTCCTTAGGTAAAAGCTATTTTTCATACGCTCAATGAAGTATCCGATGAAGGGTGTGGGTGTGGGTGTGGGTGTGGGTTGGTTCATTCTTCTCTTATTCCACACTCACATCCACCCACCCCACACCTCACACCCACACCCACCCACCCCACACCTCACGCCCACCCATCCCACACCTCACACCCACACCCAGTCAAGCTTTGAAGAGGAACAGAGTTGAAAAAAAATGGTCATATTGTTGAATACATTAGCTGAAGAACATGAGTTTGAGAATATTTATTCCAAACCACAGTATGCTCAGCAATTGAATTCATTACGATTCTCCTACGAAAATTTGTTTACATATAAAACTGGTACAAGTAACAGTGATTCAGCGATCAAATATATTTGGATAATTGGACACCTTATCGATAACTCTACATACACATTGAATTTTCTTATCTTGAATATAACTTCCAAACCGTTACTTGAAGCAATATTATTTGACAGTATAGAAAACAGTGATATTTCAAATAATGTTGATGATATCAAAGAAGTGAACATAATGCGTACATCAACATTGACTTCTAATGGTGAGTTTATCAATGAAAATTTACAAGCATTACTTATACGATGGCAAAAACAAACAACACGAATCATACTGAATATGTTACGTTTCGTCGGTGCTAGTGTATTGATTCCGCAAAGACTTCGTATGTTGTCTGACTTTAATCCGGATATCATTCACCCAAGAACAAACAGTAACAGCATTGTCAATTACGAATCTCCAAAAATCCTGACTAAAATCGTAGCATTGGCTCAGGGAGTTTCAACTATCACTGATGCAATAAAAGGTGTTTTGAGATTGTTCAGCTCGAGTAGTTCAACTACTATACAAAGAATTATCCGGTTTGGTTTTAATTATTTTCAGCAGAGATCGACGGTTTTGAAGGTACTCAGTATACCAGATACTCGAGCACAAGCATTCATCAACGCAGCCATTATCGATTACAATTTGCCGTCGCAAGGTAGTTTCATGCTCGGCTTAACCTATTCCAATGACTTTACATGGGATCAAATTAATTATCTTTATTCACCTTCCATGAACGGAGAATATCGTTCTCTGACTTTATTTAAAACTGGTGACAGCGTCAAAAACACAGCTTCATTTTTTATTGTCGATATTAATGCAAATTGGACTTTGGCACCCGATTTATTGCTGATCACCAAAAGTAAAAGCAGCTTCGGTGGTCTCTTTTCATCAACGAAACAATCATTCCAAGAAGTGCCACACAGCTTAACATTGGATGAAGCTGCCAGTTTGCAAAAATTCTTCATGACACTAGCGCTAGGAAACATGGCTACTATTTTGAACATTAATGTTACCTACCCGCAATTGAACTAATATCAAGCAAAACAAATGCGTGACTACATTGGAATTTTTAGCCAAGAAACGCTTTTTTCTTCCGAAAACGAACAGTTCTTATATCGCTTCTTATTATTACCTCACATTTCTTTTCTTATTTCAATATATTAAACGAATAAAAACGTTCAAATTTAGTCAGCTCTTTGACAGTACAACTTCTTCGCAATCCAAGTTTTCTAAAGAGACAATGTCGAATAGGATGTGGGTGTCGGGTGTGGGTGATTGTGGGTGTGGTTGTTGTGCTTATCTTCTCTTTACCCACTCACACACCCTTATTGATTTCAACAATATCCTTCCTCTATTTTTACTCATTGGCTTTAGATCGCTCTAAAATTCAGAAATACATGAATAAGGTTCATACAAAAAGAAACATTTCTATGAACGATTTATTGAGTCATATTCGCTTGGATTCTTGAATTTTTCGATGAAGTGTATCTCCACAAAGTTGTTTAGCATAGTCATAGTGTGGAAACCATCTTGTTTGTTCAATAGTTGTGTTGTTATTGAGACCCCGGTTTTATAGTGAACCATTGCAGTAAAACTATGCGACAATGGTCTTTATTCCTGTGTAGAAGAACCCAGTACGAAAGAGACTGTCAACCGATGATAATGGATCAGCCTCTATATAATCGATATTACAGGCTGATGTGAGCATAATCTCATTGCTATGAAGTCCATTCTAAGCATTAGTTTCAGTGACTACTGAGCCGTCATCATTGGTTGATTTGTTAACAATTAATGTCGGACGCATGCGGTAGCGTATCAACATGTCTACGATGAATGGATATTGAGGTCTGAGAGTTCTATGAACTTCACAAGTATCATCGAAATGCGATGTTCATTGTTGACAGATAAGATTGCAGGAGATGCAAATAATACGACCCCCCACATTACAACTGAAGAAGGCAGTTGCAATCATCTAGTCTCCAGCCAGTGACGTTTAGTGTGGTCAATGTGAGAATGAACGTCTTCGTATTGGTTTCAGTTTGTTCATTTCTCCAAGATTCAGAGTCTTATGTTCAGAAAAGTTTCAGTGTTTTGTCGTTTGGGGGAGATTTTCGTTGTTTAATTGTAATTTGGTTTCGGTCAGATTAACTGTTATTGATTGAGAAGACAAGGTGGAAGTGATTGGAGAAGAAGGTTGCATGGATCGAACAAAGCTACAGTTCGGGCTTCGTTCTGCATGAATAATAAAAGGTATCATAGTCGTTGTTCCACCAGATATTTCAACATTGCACACATTGCATCGAACAATATCATCAATGCCTGTGTATCTGAGTCCAGTCGCTTTCATATCATTCAGTGTATGACATACACCTGATTTTCGAAGTTTAGCACGTAGCTGAAGATCGTTTCTTCTACAACCGATGAAACAAGGATTTTCGATCAATAATCAACTCGTTTCTTCTTTTCGTATTGTTTTCAGTAAAATATCGCAAGAATCCGTTAAGCCCCCCCCCCTCCCCCCAAAGTCACTTTTCGTCAAAATCATTGAAATTGAGAAAAATGCATAGGGAGATAGCCCGTGATCTGCTCTTTCATATACGATAAAAATTTTTATTCAGCATCTCTTTTTTTTCCAAAAATTTTGGAAGATTTTCGTAACCCCCTATTCGAAAAACAGGCCGTTTTTACAAAAAACCGAAAATCATTTTTCATTTTTCTCAGAACGTGGGTTCAACGACGTATCTCCAGCAGAATTCCATCACAGTAAGAGATAAAGCCAAATCTTTGTTTTGTTCGAAAGAGCGTCAAAAACTGTAGGTGCTATGGGGCTCCGTTTTTTGAATGACGCATTGTTATTATTATATTGAAAAGCACTTTTATAATTAGAGCGCCATTTTTTAAGAGTTTTACGAGTGAATGAACTTGTCGACCCTTTTCTCCGCTTGATAGATAAGAATTAAGAAAAAAAAGGACGCTCACAGGCCCTACATCCTGAGATGCTCTTTCAAACAAAAAAAAATATCTATATTGAATGAAGGGCCACAGAGAAATCTTGCAGACAAAATGAGCAAATTTTGACCCTTGTTTGGTTCATATCTCTGTCAAACGTCAGGATATCGAGCTGAAAATTTTACCACAGCTTCCTCACTTCAGCCCCAACATATGCTCCAAATTTCAGCCCATCTGAACGTACCTGGACTGAGATCGATTTTTGAGGAGGGGGGGGGGGATGGCCTTAACATCAAGAGCAAAGTATAAGCATTGTTATTACCTTTGTTCATTCTGAATAATCAGGATTGAAATTGAACATAGTAAAACCTTGTGAAGCTGGCTACAAACGTCTAATGGTTAATGCTCACTTAGTAGGAATGGTCTTCTATACTCACTGAACCTGCTTCAGCACCATTAGGTTGATATTGAACCATATAAGTTTCACTTTGGTTTGTTCGCCATCCTGCAATATCAAATCGAGCTCGTGAATTTATATGATCATATAATAATTGTTGCAAGCCGGAGGTTGATGTTTGCCAAGTATATAATCCACTTATATTCAATTTTCCTTGAAATTGCTTGGGGAAGCCCTTTTGGCCTGAACATTTATTTGTTAAAAGAACCAAGAGTGCTAAAAATATTATTTGTTTCACTTTGTAGTAGTTTCAAAGAAAATATTGTTTTGCATTCAGTAATATTGGCAGAAAAAATATGGCGTATATATTGTCTCGTTTGAGAATATGATAAGACAAAAAAGAATGACGACAAAATTTCAATTTTTTTGTTCTGTCATCATAGTGAGGCGAAACATTCTCATACAATTAAATTTGTAACATGATATGTAGCTAGACTACGACTGATTTTTTATATAGGCATCATTTCCAATAATCGTTAGTTGCAACAGAGCATGACACAATGCCTTGCTCAAGTGCACATTTAAATGGCAGAACGCTCATGACAGTTTGTATGGGAATAGTAGCACAGATTCGAACTTCGTTCGACAATACTGTGCAAACAGCAATAGCTCTTCAACGAAAAAACTAGGGTATTTACAATAATTTATAAAATGAATATCTATTCAACCGCAGGCCACTTTATCTTAAATTCTGTTTCTAAAAAATAACGTATGTATTTTGTCTGAGACATATCATTGCGACCCAGGTAGAACAATCGGATGACAAGTTCTTACAAGGATCATATGTCTGATCATATCTGACCTTATAAGATCCGATGAAAAAACGTACGCAAAATCGTCGTTTCTGACTTCTTATCTACGATCGCATTATAAGATTCTTGAAAGATTCTGTTACGTATGATGTACCACAGTAATATTTCAATAAAATTAATTATCTTCTCAAAATATCACTACAGTTTTTAATACAAATAAAGTGAACGTAAAATCTTTCGAGGAAAATATAGTATGATCTGATGCAAGATCTCAGAGACGACGATTTTTTGTTAGATTCTTGAAAGATTTCGTCCATATTGCAAGATCTTGCGTGTATAACATAAGATCTTATGGCAGATTTTTTGACCTGGGAAGCAACGAATAACATTTTCATTCCTTGTCCTGTAGGTTTAATCATCTTTTCCACATTAATTTGAGCATACCATTTTTTTTCGACGAACTTTGATGTACACTCTGTGACACCATCACTAAGGATAACAAGTCGCACCTGTATCTTATGATGATTCCAACGAAAGTCATATAAAACGCTTGACGTGTTCAGTTGAATAAAAACGTTATTGGCCTGATTTCACTGAAGTACGTATAACTGAGAAAGATACTGATTATTATTTCTTTGTTCTAGTTGAATGAAAAACACCAACGCATAGATGCAATTGAGCTCGTGACGAGTTGTGAAAAGATGGAGTACTCGCATTCTTATCTAGGATATTTTAAATCGACTGAGACCGATATATCATATCGGTATTTTTATATTTTGAAATTAATTCATTCCCAGGTCGAGAAATCTGACATCAGATTGTACAGGATCTTATAAGATCTTGTAGTCTGAACAAAATCTTGCAAGAATCTGACAAAAAATCGTAGTCTCTGATTTCTTACACTAAGTCGTATTAACAGATCATATAAAGATCTTACATGCACTTTATGTTCACCACAAACTTATAGTGCTATTTGACGGCCATATTAGTTTAAATAGAATGGTGCTGTGATTAGTTCACGACCCAACAGATTCTTACAAGGATCTGTTAATACGACTTAGTGTAAGAAATCAGAGACTACGATTTTCCGTACGAATTTCGTCTGATCGTATCAGATCAAATATGATCAGACGTACGATTCTTGTAAGGTCTTATTATCTGAATGTTTACCCTGGGTTTGTTAAAACACGAGCGACTTCCTCTACGTTGACATACCATGATGATCATGAATCAAATCAGTTTCAATAAACAGTTCGAAAAATTGGT
>CAJNSZ010003331.1:0-11512 GCA_905329745.1 Rotaria sp. Silwood2
ATGCACAGAGTTCAAACTCAAAAGCGATTTATCAGTTGAAAATGTTCCCTCGTTAGACTAATCAACTATATTCTCATAGCAATAATCCATTACTCATAGCTTACAGTGATTTTTGAATAATAAATCACAATTTGAAAATGTCCTTTTACAAATGAAAAATGAAGCAAACGGTAAAAAGCGTCATCGCGTTACCAAAATTCATCATAAAATGGGATTTTTTTCTGACAATGATATGTGCATAAGATAGCCCATAAAAACCTAGCTTTAGGTATTTATTTTTTATAACAAACAGGCCGAACCAACAGTTGAAAAACAAACAATACTCATTTTTCGTTACGCGATGATGTGATAAATAGAGTAGTTTTACGTAAGCTCGTTGCAAAAAAGTATAACACGTAGAAAATTAATCTGTGTGCTAAAAGATACATGTGTTATTATAGACTTAATTAGCCTTAATCAGCTTTGTACATGTCAAACTATTTTGATATATCGGCTAGGTTAAATGGTGGCCCAGACAGAGGATTTTTCTTTCTCTTCGAGTGACTTCTTTGTTGTCAATCACTAACTGCAATTTGTAGCATTTATTAACGGAGTAAAATATGTGTCTATACATTTTAGACTATGCTCTAGAGGATGGCACTACTGAGTTTGTCAAATGACGACTTCAAACTCCTGGTCACTGAAGTTACACGTTACGTATTTTAGCCGAATGATACTACATAATGATAAATCAATCTTCTCTTTTACTAATACACTATTAGTAAGTTTATCCGACACCTGACTCATACAAAACTCTTTAATTGAGAGAAAATGACGATTGTGACAATTACTTTATCATACTCATCCATCTTTCAATAAGCGTATTGCGCTACGCGTTTTGCTAACACTAGGTTGTTTCTAATGCGATCTCATCCGCAAATTTACTTACACATATATTCCGCCTTATCAGCACTCAAACAACGTTGTTCATTTTCTTCTGCAATGACTTTGTCGCATAGCGTAATTTTATATACACCATTGATATATTCTTGTTCTAATTTGTCTTGTACATATTCATCATGAGTGGTGAGAGATATCCTCCTATAACATGGAAATGATGTGCACATTCTAAATATTTCTTGGTTTTGATCATATGCGATGCATGAGTGCGGTGAACAAGATTCAGTGCATTCGTCTTAATCAATATAACATTTTCGTTACGCGCTGTGCTACGATTCAGATTCGAGTAAAGAACAGATAGATTGCTCGTCGATTCGGAGTTCATATTTCGAATCGAACTGAAGATTCGGTAATCACAATGAGCAACTTTCCTCATACATAACTCAACTTAAAAATGATGTCCTTCTCGTCTGGATCATCCCACAAAGGCATCTGTTTCCATATTGTTGACATGACTCACATTGCCAACATTGTGGTCATGAGCATAGAGAACAGAAAAATTTCCATTTTATATATTTTTATTGCGCTATACGACATTAAAAACAGTCAGAGGGCATAAGTCAATATGTTTAGAAGCCATACATCACTTACGAGATTAAATTCGGTAATTTTGTCTTTTTCAATGTTTCTTTTATTTAGATGCTCTTAAATCTTGTAAGATCGTGTGACTAAAGTGAACGAACAGAAAAAACGAGGACATGAGTTTACATATAACTGCACATAGAATAAAATTTTCCCTTGAGAGCGTTCAGTTATGCTACATTTCTGAATTCGAATGCAAACCAATTGAAATTTTTATTTTGTCATGCTGAAAATGAAAAAACCAACGAATAGAATATTATTTATCGTCAGAAACTTCGCTTCCAGATATAATATTCTTGAAAATACTGTTTTTCCACTCGTTGTGGAATACAAACCAAATGTTGCTGAAAGCGTAGCGAATCGGTCCGTTCGAGCCCATCATCTTCAAATGAAGTACATCACGAAAGGCATAGACGATGTCTTCAACATCATTTCCAAAAGCACCAGTGCCAATGGGCCCAAGTAAAAGGTAAGTATTTGAACCATTACCTCTCGTATTTGCAACGGCTGCCACCATAAATGCCCGAAATGTAGCCAGTGTTTTTTCCGGCCACTAAATTGAATCAAAACTAGTTTAAAAAAAAAGATTAATATTATTAGTGTTGATGAAGTTTTATTCAAAGGAAAACAGTAGATGGTGACATCCGGTAAGGTACTGGAATCTACCGTTTTCATTTGAATTGCGTGTGATTGTTAGTGTCAAAAGTATTTTCAAAAAAATACGCAATTACCTCTGTAGAAGTTTTCGGATTGTTATAAAGTTCTCGTGATGGCAGGCAATAACAAGCAGAAACCATCATATCGGCTAGACGCCATTCATCAGTGTCTTGGCGAAAGAAGCGAATGTCGCGTACATAGGCCAGCCCAAATTCTGGTACGGCATAGCCACTACCCATGCGTCCGTATTTAAGATCGAGCAATGCTCGATAACCGTCAGAATTGTAGAGTAGAAGTTCTTCCTATCCTCCTGAGCAAGAAAAATGGCATGATTCTACACTAAATCAAACTACAGATAAAATGTTTGCTACTGACTTACGTTTCTTAAATAGCCACCACCAGGCGATTGTTCATTCTAAAATTTTCAGAAATAATCGATAATAATGGACTTCATAAACTACTTACAGCAAAGCTTAAGACAATAATATGAGCACCCTCAGGCACATCAAAGACTGCCTTTTGAATTTCATTATTCATGTAAGTTATTTTGCCAGTGTGCTTTCGTTCTGAAACGGGAAACTGGTGAAGAGTCTCAACCACATCGCTGTCCGATGGATCATGAGTTGGCAACGATGCATCTTGTTGTATATCATTCGAGCAAAGAATTTCAAGTTGTTCTGCATTCCAATAAACTTTTAATTCATGAGATTGAAAGCCATCCGTACGAAAGTGAGATTTATTTAGCCACGAGATCGTTCTATATTAGGATGTACCTACGTAAATAATCAACATTATGCTACGAAAAACAATCAATAACGTTTTTGTTTTTCCGTTCTTCTCAGAAGTGTATATTTGAGTGGAACTATTTTCTTTAATACTAAACAAAGTCTTATGTAGTTTATACGTAGAGTGCTAAAAACAAAGAAACACAAGCACAGAAACGTGCAAAACTTCATTCTTTTGTGAAACTTGAAGTAATTTCAACAGTAAAGTGTGAAAAAGAGTTTTTATCAACTGTATATGCATATGAAAAGTAGAAAAACTAGCATTCATCGTTCGGATGATATTGGAGAAATATCACGCTTCAAATATGAGGTACGTTCAGATTTTCAAAAAAAAGAAAATTTCCAATATTATCAACACACACAAGAGAAGTTGCCCAAATTACGGCAAATGCATGAATAAGTTTGGAAATTTCGGTAAGTACCTTTTTTATTGAAAATCTGAGCATTGCTGTCAAGTATGTTGAGACTACTATCTGTCTAAAAATCAAATAAGCAAGAACTGCTTTGCCGTTGAAATCAACAGAACAACTTATTGCCTTCATTTTCAACTCAAAATAAGGTTATGCATGTTTGTTGTCATAACATGATGACCTAGTATCAGTTTTTGTACTGATCATATCTTCATAATATATTCTTCGCAGTCCATCCCAATCGGGTTTGACGTTATTACCAGAACGATCCCGGTATACTATCCATCGGCGAACATCTTCGGCATACCGAACAGTCTGTTTGTTCATTGTATCCTTGTTCTTCTCGATCTCTTTCAGTCTGTCATTGAGTGCGTCGACTGTGGTCTGAATTCAATCTCGTACCATCAAGCGCAGTGAAAAGTATATAACAGACAGTTGCTTTAGTTAAGGATGCCAAAGGTACATAGAAAGATAATGGATCCGGCATTGATGTATAATTTAATTCACGCTTGAATTTTTTAGCTAAATACGTGACCATGATCAATATAGATTAGTCCGTTCACCTGATTTTTGTAGGCTTCTAACGATTAATCTGAAAACAAAATAATTCTATTTTCGACAAAGATAAAATACATGATTTGTTCGATCAAAGAATTATTCGTCGTGCTGCACACCTCTTATTATTATGGCACAAACAATTGTCACAATTCTTTAACTTACAGTTGCTGAAATCTGTAACTGTCACTTCAACAATCGACAACCTTCTCGTTCCAAAATCTTTCTTTCTGCCATGTCTCACACGAAACGAAATTTGCCTGCCTACTGTCATTTTTTCCCTTTCTTTTATTGATTGACGTCTGAGTAGCAGCACTCTGATTCACAGTTACAAGCACATAATACAATTTCATGCATGAGACACATACAAAAGATTTTTTGATTGCATTTTAGCATGTCCTAATTTGACTATTGATTTTTTCCGTTTGTTGTGCAAGTCTATGCCAGAAGCTATTTTAGATGTGATTCATTGATTGTTGAAATTTTGTTTTCTATCACTTTTTATTTATCAGCTTACTTTTGTACGTAAGAATTCAGACGATATGATGACAGTCAAAATATGAAAAATTCAATCGGTTTTTGAAGGGAAATGCAGTAAAGTAACTTCAACATTCGATCACAATATTTGTTGAGAACATTAGGAGATCAACATTGTTTATAGTAGATTCACATTTGTCGGCTTTAAGATAGACATCACAAATGGATACGTTATCATACTCATACGAGGCTAGAAATATATCTATTGAAGTGTCTGTTCCAGACAACGCAAAGCTTTGCAAGACATAGAGAAAAACTGCGCTAAGAAAAGATGGCAATAACCAGTGATATGCAAAACGATATTTCTAGATTGTCAGGTTAGTTCTATGAGATAGTCTTTGCATGGTTAGTTATTCATTGTGAATAGATCAAGCATGAAAATGAATGATATGTAAATGAAGGTGTTCTGTTTATACTCTACAAACGGATTCGAATGCCCTCTACCCGACACTCATACATTTTGAGTGCATCTCCTTTCTAGCACAAAGTAATTTCATTTCTTAACTTTTGTTTTGTCACCGCGTATGACTACAGGACACTGTTAATTCATATATTTTCATTAAAATATATCCAATTTAGGATGTAGGTGACGTCTGAGTAAAAAGACAACGTACATCCATACCTATCCTTCATGCTTACCATCACACCCAAACTCCTAGGGTAGATCATAGGCACGATGTGATCATCGATCTATATAGGAATTTGTATATTTTCAACGTACGAGTGCACAAAATGAAATGATAGAGATACGTGTTCGTGTGATAGATGACAGTTCAAATTTAATAATCGATTTTGATATTTCATGGAGCTTAGCTTTTGTATGAATCAGTATAGGTTTTATTAGTATATGAACATCAAATTTTGTAAAAAAAAGCAGTATTTTGTTTTCAGATCATTTTTATCTTTGTATATTCTAAGATGTTGATGTACTGCTACTGCCACTATTTTCTATACGTTTGATTGATGTTTCAACTATCCAAAGATCAAGTTGATCAGGTCTCCCAGATGCATGATGGATTTCACGTGCTTTTATAAAATGTTCTAATGCCACATCATTCTTCATCAGTATTGTATAAACTGAACCAAGACTACTATAAGTTAACGCCAAATCTTGATGATTTTCTGGTAATGATTTTTGAAGTATTTCTAATGCTTGCTGCATGAATTCTAACCCTTTATCAAACATTTTTAATGCAACATAACAATGTCCCATTTGAAATAATGTACGTCCAATATCTGGATGATCACTAGGTAATTGTCTCTTTTGTATAGTTAATGCTTTTGTATAATCCATTAAAGTTAAATCATCGTGCTTATTTTTCGTGTTTACATGTGCGCGTAGTATATGAATCTCACAATTTTCATTTTCATCAAATAATTGCTTACGTGTTGTTTCTAATTCTTGAATTAATTTTGGATCTGTAATTTCTTTTGTTTGATTTTGTAAGCCTTGCATTGCTTCCACTTGATGTTTTTGTTGAAGTTCACTATTCTTTTTTCGATTGAAAACTTTACTTAAACCAGCATGACATAATACAATATCCTCTGGTCTACGACGATATTTCAAATGTAATTTAAAATATCTTTCACTTCGATCATAATCACCAAGACGATAAAATAATTCGGCAAGATTATAATCAGATGGATTTTCACCAACAATTTCTTTTTCTTCGTGTTCATATAATTGTCTATAATCTTGATCATTTTCAGTACAAGTATTTAATGATATTATCCAAATTTTTTCTGTTACATTAAACTCCACTTTAATAATTCGAAAGACACTACCTAACATAAATAATGTTTCATTTTCATCTTTAAAAACACTGAATTTACTAATATCAGCGTATGGTTTCAGATTTTTAGCATTTTTATCCACAGTAACTTCGAACAGTGTTGCTATAAGATCATCACTACTTATACCTGCAAATCCAAGTGCAACTTTTCGATCTACACTAGTTGATAGAAATGAATTAGTTGACAAGAATTCATTTGTTGAATTTTGTAAACGTTCAAATTCTTTTTTACTAATTTTTTGTCCACGATAAAATTTAAGTTGTTCATCAGCAGTAGTAGAAGTACTTTGAGAAATATTTTCTTTTAGTAATTGTTTATAAATATCTGCTATAAACCAACTAAATGCCGTTATTAAGTCGACGTTTTTCAGACGTAATGCTTTATTCAATAGATGATAGATGGGTGTTTCTTTTGTATACCATTTAATAGCATCGTCTGGAGAATATGTCTTTTCAAAGTCTTCTAATTTACGTAGTTCATTTTTATCATCTTTATAAAGACGTTTACAATATTGAATTAAATTTGCTTTCGCTTGTTCTCGATGATAGTTCATTCGTAGTAAAATTGCAATATATAATTGAAACCATAGAAAGTTACCATTTTCAGTTCGAAGATCAGATGTAGACGATTGTTCTGTACGATTGAAGATTGTAAGAATTTTTGTTGCATCAGTGTCATGACTGTTGTAAATATTAATTGATAGAGAATCAAATAGTCTTCGTTTCCGTCCATTTAATTCTTCTCCAATTTTATTAAATAATTCTTCGACAGTATGACAAATGGCTCTAATCTAATAAACAAAAGTTGTTAGCGCAATTGCTGGAAGACTAAAACGTGAAACACTATCTAACTCCTGTTGATAATCATTTTGAAAGTGTTTTCTCTGATGTATGCTTGAACTCTTTTTCTTGATCTTCTTCATAGCCTCATGGAGCCTGTCTATCATAGTCTATGTTGATTTACTAATGAAATGTTAATTAGAAAATCACTAATTAGATGACTTGTCTATGGAGGTCTGTGGGAGGGGGATGGGTGGGGAGGGAGGTCAAAATGTCTATCCGAAATACTTTAACATCCCGTTCAGATCATATTTCACCAAAGAAATTGAATAATTTAGAACGTCAAATCTTCTCAAAAGACACAGCTAAGTATTGGATGCTTGCCGAGTTCACAGTTTGGCTATGGTTAGGACTTAGTCAAATTAAGAAAATCCTAAAAGAATTTGAATCAAAGGCGTGTCGTAACCAGTGCCCAAAATGGGTTAATTTTTAGTAATCCTACTCGAGGTCAAAAATAGTTTTTGAGCAATCAAAGCGAGATTTTCTGGACACCAACAATTCTTCCAGTGAATCGATACAAATTCTCTCGATATTCGAAATCGGTTCATTTTTTGTGACCCGATCCAAGGCGAAGTATTTTTTTTGTGATTGTATCCAACTTAACCCAAGGAGGAGACTATTCTAGATAAAACTTTGATTGTCACTAGGATGTGAAAAAGTACCGCTTTTTACATTTTCCTCGATTTTTTAACTATGCCAGCATGCTATTGAACCGAAATGTGAGACATTGCTCCTCATCTAGTTGCTAATGCCTCTGATGTTATAAGGACAGCGTCTCTCTTTATTTGAAATAAGAGATGAATTGATCTTCACAACGAAAAAGCATAACCCCGAACATTGCAGATAGATTCGCCATCAAAAGAGGCAACGCAAAAATACGAAGATGTCAAATCAGATAAAACTTGAATGTAAAGAAAAGAAAGGAAATATTGGAGAAAGATAACGCATGCATTCATCTTCTAATATAAAACCTATTAGAACTTGTTTTTACTCTTACTCAATGCTACTTAAAACAGAGTTACAAACAGTTGAGAATATTCGGAACTGATCCAGTTTAGCTGGTGCCAAAAAGGTTTTTTGATCGATGAGTGTCAGCAGGCTTCATAGATTACTTTTAATCGATTGAAGAAAGCTGCTTTAAAAATCATTCAGTTTTCTTTTTTTGTTGCTATTTTTAAAAGAAAATATTATGCCCTAGTTATTTATATTTTTAAGCGTTTCTAAAATTTTACCCGCAAAACATCAACAAAATAAGTTGATATGTTCATCAGAAAGAATAGAGTTTTGATGTGCACTTCACAAGGCACAGTAATGGATGATCAAAGCGAAACTTCCCAGCTAGTCTTATTATTTCTTTAAAAAACCTTGACTAGATAATGGTCTTACTTTCACACATTCCTCCATCCATTTGTCTTTTTTATTCTCTTCTTCTTCTTCTTCTTGTGGAGTCCAGCCTAGGTAAATACTAATTACATGATCCAAGTCATGAAGACCTTTCACCAGAGCTTTTGACTCTGAATATTCACAAATAACAAGTATAAAAGTTTCATCATGATTTTCATCTTGAGTAATATAATTAATATATCGATCAGTAGTGTGAAAGAATCTAATATTTGCAGAATCGCTATCATTTATATCTTGAAATTGACTTTTATCACTGTTATAATCTAGAAACCAGGCAATCGTTACTTTCTTCATTTTCCTTGAATTCAAATCTAAACATGAAAATATCTACAGTCAATTAGTGTTTCTTTTTAATAGGTCTGTCTAATCTGTCACATTTCATATCATTTGCTTCAAATTAATAGGTGAAAGAAAAGTATTCGATAAGATCTTGGCTCTTTTTCAAGTTTTATAACAAAACTTATAGTCAACAATAATGTGGGCATTATCAGTGACAAAGATAAGAAAATATTTTAGAATAACTGATGTGTTGGAGACACGAATACTGACTCTACCGTATCTACAGAATTCCTCGTGTAATTTTAGGATATTGAGAATTATTAAATTTATAGCAAAACATACTAAGGGATGGAGATGACTTTTGATAGCAAAATTAGTCCTATTTAAAAGCTAAAAGGAACTGTTGATTATCGTATGCAATAATATACATGTCGAAAAGATTGGATCTTGTATGGAATAGTTTATTGTAATGCTCTTTCCTAAGAAGAACTAATACTAAATCTATTATTTAGGAAACAATCTTACCATAGTATCTCATATAATAGCTAAACCGTCTTGATTATGTGCATCATTGAATCAGTCTGAAAGACCTCTGTACATTGGGATTAAATGATATCTTAAATGAACACAGTTCAAAATATTGAAAAACAGTATTATTTTCACCCTCGATTACTCTTTTGAAAAGGACTTTAGCTTATGCCACACCTACTGGCCATCCAAAACACTTTTCTTTGTCTACCTCTTGCTTACCAGACATGGCAGCAGACGACTTTTTCGAAAGTGATTTTTCCTTTAATTTATCATAATAACTTGTTGAATCAGTTGATGGTAATCGATGATAAACATCATGGATTGAATAGGTTCGTCGCTTTATGTTGTCATTGGTCTTATAGATAGGTATTGTGATATCATAGTTAAGAGAAGAAAGATCATGAGTACGAGAATGTTGTGTTGACGACATCTGCTGTCTTTGATAATGTTTTATTTCGCCATAAATTGAAGTTACATAAAAGACAAAATTTATGATAGTGTTCTCTTGAGATCTTTATCGCGCACTCAAAAAAAAAACGTGCCACAGCAGTTGTATTATTAGATGTATGATGAAGAAAATAAAAAGAAACCTATCGTCAATACAATATCACACAATTTTCTGCTTTCTATGCACACGGTAATGCAACTCTATTTCTCATTGTAGAAGGAGAGTGTAAATGTGAGTGTGGCTGAAGAAAATACTTGCAGCCAAATCAGATGTAATCTTCGTACTGAGACAGAAATTTAGAAAAAAAACTCAATGTAGAATTTCATCTTCATTTATATCTATCTGTCTAATTTCAAAATTGATAAAATCTACTAAGTAATATTAACTGATGAGAAAAAGAAATTTCATTTTGATTTTGCTTAAAAATTTTGTTTCTCATAAGATCCATTAAATTTTCATAAGGACTCTCATGAATAGATGACTATTTATCGAAGTGTATGAAAAGAGAAGAAAAATTGTTTTATGGATGTGGATGTGAATGTGGGTGTGAACTTCATTCGGTATTGCTGACTAGGGTAAATCCACCAACATCGACACAATTACAGTCCACATCCTCACTTTCACTACTTTGTCATCATTTTTACCATTGCATCACTCTTACCATCTGAAGGGTCACAAAAATGATTCAAGTCGCCAAGACTATGGCCCCAACGACCATACCTGTGACCATTTGTAATATCTTTGCGGTTAGTTATACCACGTATTACAGATGGACAGACAGACACAGGTGAATTTCTATTTCTAGACACTATCCTTTCAGCATAGGGAACAAATAAATCATTGTAATATAGTTTTTGATTTGTTCCGCAATTTATGAATCCTTAAATAAATAGCGAATGCCCTCTGTACGAACAATGAGAAGAATAGAACAAGAAATTTTATTTTTGATCCCATGATAAGGTTAGATCGGTTGAAAGGAACACTTAGGTGTTACCAATACTTTTTTCTATGATCATGACTAATCGGCACAAGGAGAATATCATTTGGATTAGGTAAAATAACGTGAAAGAGCAAGAAAAACAAATATTTGTTCTCATTCATATGATCAGACCGAGGTAGCAATCATTTTATTACTATCGATCAACCGTCAGCATCATCCATACATTGCCCTTGCTCACTCACTACTCCCTTGCGAGCAATCAATACAACAGTAAATTATTACTCTTATCGGATGTCTTGGCTACTGTTACTCTTAATTACTTTTATTACTAAAGCGTATGCCATCGATTTATATACTCCATGGATAATCTCCGGTGGTCCAACATTATGCTTCCTATAAGTTCAACGTCCTTCAACATCTTACCAGCATCTCGCCTTATTTTGAATCTAACTCTGACGGACTAAACCCTGACCCTCTTCAAGGTTGCAAAGTTGTCAAAGCAGTCTATCTCGTGCGTCACGGCTCTATCTACGTGAACGACAATCATTACCTGTTGACAATCGAACCATTTTTGCAACGTCTCAAGAACTCGTCTTATTACGCTGACTTTTCCAATTCGACAGACTTAGCCTTCTTAACTCACTGGACCTCACCCATCTCGAATAGTGATGAACAAATAGAAAAACTTGCCAAACTCGGATTTCTCGAATCATTTAACTTTGGCACTCGCCTCGCACACCGATATGCAGATTTACTACCCGTGAAAAACGATGCGTCTTTCAAAGTCTGGGCATCACATTCGAGATGGGTGA
>CAJNSZ010003332.1:0-11507 GCA_905329745.1 Rotaria sp. Silwood2
ACCAGAAACGAAAATTTCATCCTCAACTAATGTAGCCTGATGTCGATAACGTGCAACATTCATAAGAGGCGCATTGGTAAACGTGTGTGTAATTGGATTATATATTTCGACTGAATTTGTTGGAGTTATTGGTTGATTACTTGACATTCCTACAGCTCCACCAATTATGAGCACTGACCCATTTGAAAGTAGAATAGCCTTATGAAACGAACGAGGCATTCCCATAGAAGCAGTAGGAGTAAAAGTTCGATTAACTGGATCGTATAAATAGCAATCAAACAATGCATGTGTACCATTATTACCACCAGTGATTAATATTGCATTTATTTGTGAAATATATGTTGCCTGATGATGAGCACGTCCAGTTATATCGTTCATAGTTTCCAATGAAGTGATATTTAGTGTTCCAGCTGCTGTTAACTCCGTTCCGTCATATATCAAACCTACTCCAAAATATGAACTACCATTGAAACCACCGAAAATCAAATGATTTCCTGTAGTACCAATAGGTGTTACTGAATGGCCTTCAAGATTTCTTAATCGTGAATGATATGGTGTCAATTGTTGAAATGTAGATGAAGAATGATTGTATATTTCTAATGGTACTGAGTTATTAATTAATCCATGACCAGAAACAATGAGAATATTCGAATCATTAAGAATACTAATTTCATGAAAATAGCGTGGTTGACTCATTGGATGATAAAGTTGTGTACCACTAATCGAAAGAATTTCAGATTCTGAAATAAGGTTATTATTTTGTTGAATCCCTCCAAGAAGAATAATTGTATCAGAATTATTATAATACGTTGCTGTATGATGCATTCGTGGAACACTCATATTTGATACATTGTAACAACCAGTCCATGGATTATAAATATCAATCGATGATAATCCAGTCAAACCGTTAGCTGTTCCACCAGCAATCATCAAATAGCCACTTTGTTGAAGATATGTCATTGTGAAGTATACACGTGGAGTACTCATTGGACGAGCTTGTAACCAAATATTTTGTGGAATTCTTGGTAACGGACTACAATCTAAATAAGAAGTAGATTTTCTGCTTTATCATTAGTTCTCTTTTTTTAGTTTCTTACTATAATTCATCTCAAATATAACATGCTACACTGTTTTTGAATACCTTTTGATAGGAATATTATAGAAACCTGCCGTTTTCATTATTTCAGAAAAAAGACTCGGGGATGATCAAAGTATATCGAACCTTAGTTGATAAACAATTGATCAATTAGATGAATTCTTGATGGAAATTTTCACAAATGATATTCTGAAGCATTTACCTTTCGATTGAGACTTGATAAGATTAACCGATAGAAACGATTCTTCTCTTTTGATCTTCACAAGGCCAATACTCCTAGTCTATAGCATTCCAGTGTTATCAGTATTTTTCTGACACCTTCAATTTGAGTCAATTGATCTGTGGCTACTTAGTCACATGATGATATATGATTTTAGATTCAAACCTATCTGATGCGATTATTGCAATGTTTTTGAAATATCGACTCTTTCGTTACATGGAGACTGATTGTGAAATTTCAGAAATAATGATATAGCAATGTTAGATCATTTCGAATCTAAAAATAAATATTATCATTCGATTCACAAGGGTAAATTACTTCTGTCGAGCTGCTTTTTCGGATGAGCACAGATCAATTGGCTCAAATCAAGGAACCTCGGAAAAGCGTTATAACTCTTGAACAGGACCAGCTAGAAATGTCAACCTTGCATAAATCGAAAGGAAAATGGCATCAGAATATCGTTTTTAACAATATCCACCAAGAACTCATCTGATTGATCTATTCTTGACCCAAAAGTTATTTAAAGAACAGCGGAGCATGTTCTTTGTTGCAACAGATAATAGGATATTAAGTGTGAACTAAAACATTCTTTCGTTTTTTCTCTAGGACTATACGATTGATAGGGCTCAAGCTTTATATAGATACTTTGATAACTTTGGTAAAACTTTCACAATTGCAAAAACAAAGAAACACACTTTTCGATCATACTGGTGATAGTGTGATTGTCTTCAGTCTAAAAAGAAAAATTTTCCAAAACGTACACTGTCAGAGGTTGAAGCTTTTTCTAAATTTGGAATAGACATGTACAGGATAAGCTTTTTATTTCTAGTCTGACTGAGAGAAATTTCACAAGTCTTACTCTACCGGGCAAAATAGGGTAAACCTGTACATTTCTAGCTAAGAGAAAGAGAATTTCTCTATATCTTCCTATAGAAAATGATTACAGTTTTGTTAGAGCAAGCAATTTATTAATTATCTTGTCAGTTTATCTTTCATACTTCCAAGAAGTTTTTGAATTTTCGGCTTACATAATATATTTTAAAAATTCATTTGAAATATCAAAATTCATTAAACTTGAAACTTTACCTGGACTTGTACTAGGCAATATAGAAAGTGAAAGTGATGCTAATATTCGAGGCGTATTTGCAGAATATCCAACATATGATAATGTTCGATTGCCAATGTGTCTCGGGATGAATTCTAATGTAACAGTAGTATTGGATGTACCTGAGATAACTTCATTGTCTAATAACCACATACAAGTTAATCCAACTGGACAATTTGCAGATACGTTATATGTTTGTCTGTTTGAATCAATAGAGAATAATGTTGGACCGGTGATTGTATATGTTATGTTATCTAAAGTGAGTCGGTGAATTTTCTATTTTATTTTTCTTTTTTTGATTATTTCTCACTTGCTGCCGTTCCGGACGGAAATCGTTGTGAAAAATGAAAGAAAAGACTATGTGGATTAAAATTAGAATTTGGTTGTAATCTTAAAAGACATCTAACATAAGAAAATGGGAATCCTGGCTGTAATATGTCTAAAACATGCCCAAGATCTTGACGATTTGATGTATATTGAATTGGATTACCAAATGTATCACGTATAATATCACCATCATCATTATGAAAGCTCATTTGTACATTAACTATTTGATTTATATTACTCAATTGTCCAATTAATATTTGACTATCAAAGAAATTAGTAATACGAGGACTAAATTGTACTTCATATGCATCAGTTCCTGTTCTACTATCTGTTATAATATCTGCTAGACTTGTAAATGGAACAGTATTACCCGGACAAAATTCATTTAATCTATTTGTGAATTCATCTACATTAGACGAGAGTGACAAAAAAAAAAAGAAAAACATTAGAAAATTTATTTTTTATGTGTAAGTTAATTTTTTAACCTGATAACCAATCATCATTACTGGAAGAAAACGGAGATAAACCAAATATATTATTATTCATAGGATTTTCATCAATTTCTTGACCATGTATAATAATGAACTGTAAAATAAAATATTTCAAAAAATAAAATTTCAAAAAATGAAATACTTACTTGATAAGTTGATATGAAAATTATCGATGTAAAAAGCGTCATAACGACGCTGTTTATTAGTGACAACATATCAATGACGGACAATCTCGCCTTAAATTTTTTGTGCTTTTTTTTATATGATGACAAAAAAAAAGAAACAGATGTAATTTAAAACAGATTATATTCTATAAAACATTTCTTGAAATTAGAACACATTACAATTGTATACAGACAAATAGAAAAACTAAAGAAATTATTCAATTTTTGTATTCAAATAGCGAAAAAGAAATTGTCTACCGAACTAACTGTTTTACCTTTTACACTGTAGTAGATCGTATGATCTATAGTTATTGTGATAATCAGTGACACATTTTAGCTGACACTCGATGGAATAAACATCGCTGAAGATGTTTATTCATTTTTTTCGATATTTGCAAATGCTTTTTTCCTCCGAGCGTTGATAGTCTTATAAAAAAAAAAAAAAAAAACTTCAAACATGATTTCATTGAATAATTTAGTAAATATTTTAGTACTATTGGCAACTAAATTTTTTTCAAAAAATGTTTCTTCATTTATTAGTTTAAATATAAGAAAATTTAAGTTATAACATGTTATTGTAAGCATATCATTTCTAACTCGAACATGTACTATCCAGTATATCGACCATAAAATGTTGAATTTGTTTTTATATTGTCATCTGGTTTTATTTTTTTTATCCAACTTTGAGTTTATCAATTAAAAGAATAGAAAATCTGAATGTATTTTTTGTCAATAACAAATTATTTGAATATTTTTACTTTAATCAATTTATTTGCTAGCATTGAGCATTTAATGGCATAATTATTTTTACGATAGAATTGGATATTTTTATAACGTGATGCTTTTTTTGTTTTGAGTTGTACTTCTTTCACTTCTCTCGAAGCTAATGTTCATTGTTATTCAATGAGAAGTTCTTTCAATGTCTTTATGTAATATAGTCATTCATCTTTTGTCTTATTCGATTTTATTTTAAATTATTTTCTTTGACTGAGTAATTTAACTTGATCAACTTCTTGCAAAATGAAACACAAATTTTCAAGGACTATTGCAATTGAATTTTCATAAAGGAGAGTGATAATAAGAGAAAATCCGAATGATATTTATCTTCGTTAATGGTTTAAATGATTGAAATTTCGCCTTTTTCCGAAAAATACTTTTCAACATCTGGAATTTATATTAGAATGGAGTTGAAATAGATTCAATGACACATTTTATACAGAGTTATCTCGGATAGAAAGTTTAAAGTCAATTGATACTTTCGAAAACATCGTTGGTTTTCTAATGTAGTTGATGAAAATTTTATGTCAGTCTATGATAGTCTCTCGATTGTAAACTTTTTAGCTTTGTACTTAATCTTTCTATCCCTATAATAATGAAAAATCAATTTTGAAAAGATAGAATTTCTGTTTAGATTGTTATCTTAAATGCATTTTTCATATAACATAAAACTCTTGTCTTTAGAATCGGAAAGTATTAGTGCATGACACAGCCAAAAAAAATTATTCAATAATGAATTATTATGTAATACTTGTAAGCTTTTTATATGGAAAATATTAAATTCATTGTATCATCGAAAAATTACAATACTGATCCGACTCTTTAGTTGATTTATCGATTTTATTGAATTGATATTTCAACCTTGAACAAAGAATAGTCTACTTTGACTCACTTTCTGGATAATGATTTTCCTTTTCTATTGCTTTGTTGATCAATAATCTTTTTATTTTATTTCATTTGTTCTGTTCTTTTTTGAACTTTACTGTACTCCATCAAGTATTTTTCACCTATCCTTCTCAACAACGTGATGTGTACCATAGAACAACTGAAAAAGAACTCTGACATGTGACTCGAATGAACCAATGCCATGCATTACACAAAGAGGATGCATAAAAATGACTAGTGAAGTATAACGAAAGCACACAGTGGAAAAAACACATTGTATGTCTAAACATAAAGCATGATCGTAAATTAGAAGAGATCTTCTGAAATTTGCACATCAACCTAATATGATATGTGTTTAATTTTCATTGTCGTTACTAAAATGTCTCTGCAAATAAAAAGAAATTATATTTAAATTCTTGTTTGGAATAAAGCTCAATTATTGATATTCCAAGTAAAGGATCACTCATAAAGGATATCCAGGTAAAAAGCACATTTTTTGAATCTCTTCTCCTCGTCAGTTTCATTGACCTCACTTCCTTCCTGGACGTTCAAAAGCGCTCGTGGGGTTCAAAATTTTCGAACCTGAATTTGACCGGGCCCAAAACTAACCAAACAAGCTCTAACATTCAGTAAAACCTAATCCTGAATTATTCCAATACTGTAGTCATATTCAACTGATTCATTCACTTCATTTCCTATTTAATAACGTTCTCTAAAACAAACTAACCTTGAAAATTTCGCCGAAATTTGTGCGAGAAAAAAAGTATCTAGACGTCCTCTATTAATAATCCCTAATTACATGCTTTGTTACTTTCAAATAATATCAAAATACAAATTTAGTTGCTCAAATTTATTGAAAAAAACTAATAATGTATGCATAATGATACAACAAACCAATTGTGAAACATATATAAAATTCAATGAATGTATCTTAAGCAATGTGATGAGTAGCATTATGACCAGCTTTGGTTCGGCGTAAGAAATGAATTCGACCAGCCGCAAAAGCAGTGAAACCGAGAGAGAACATAGTAAGTAAATGAGCTGTTTGATACAGATTAGCTGAATAGTCATTATAAGTAAGATAACGGGCACCTTCAGCTTTGCCTGCAAGCATAAAAAGGCAGGCAAGAAAGAATGATGCTGGTGGAATAGGAGTAGCCCATGCATGAAAGTAACGAAGTGCCATAATCAATGTAGCCACTGTGCCAAAAGCAAGAAAGAGAATACCAACAATACATAGAGAACCAGCATTTTGCATACGTTGATTGTAATCTGTCATCCATGGATATGATGAACTATATCCTGGATAGCCATAGAGACTGCTGTCACGATTTGTACAATTGTTTGTTACATCGCTTGTTGATACATCACATGTATAGAAAAAGATAGCACTATTAGTTTTTGCATAAGTTCCAGTGCCAGTTAAAACATACAATGAATACCATCTCGGTGTACCAATACCAAAACAAGCAAGTATCAAAGCTATTACATCAAAAGCAACTGCAATAAAAGCAATCGTTTGACTAAAACTATCGGGTGGTAATCGAGCCATTTTTCTTTCTTTGTTACTAGATACAAATAAAGAAAAATATGTATTTCAATTACTCTACAACTTTACATACATTCAATTTTTCAGTTGTATTTTTTGTTGAATTCTAGTTGAAATTAACACGATATGTAAAACTTTTATATCTCTGTACAAGTAGTTAAGTGCGTTTTACAATGTATACAGTAACAGGTTGCTATAAGATATTGTTTTGTGTAAATACAAAATTCAATAATAATAATTCTTCTGCTCTATTGTAAATGTGTGAGACAGTACAATAGAGTTCACATAGATGTACACAACTCTTAAATTAGATCATAAAAAATGAAAGGAAGAAAAAAAGTTCCTTGTTGGCAACAACTACATTAGTTCTAATAATTCATTCTGTAGTTGACATCTATGTGTAAAAGCTGTCATTGTATGAAAGTTCATCTCTTCTGTTTTTTTTTTGTCTTATTATTCTTGAGTCTTATCCGCTTGATAATTCAAGGTGATGAATCAAAAATTCAAGGGAAAAAAATCAGAAAGTGAGAGAGAGAGAAAATTTATATAAAACATTCCGATTATTAGAAACTATCCATGATTCATTGAGGATTGCATTTATATAACAACGAATAAAAAAAAAGATTGAACAGAGACGAAAGAATGACGAAGAGAGAGAAAGAGTGATAAAGAAGGAAAATAGTCTTGACAAGTTTTTTTCTTCTTCAGGGCAACGAGTAAACGACAATTCTTGATTCATATATCATACAAGTGCTTGATAATAAACAAAATCTTGTCATATATAAAATTCCTTTCTAACAACACAAAAAAAAAACGATCAAATATTTCGTCCACTACTACGTAATCATATACAACTAGACGTTATTGTAGACACACTAAACAAACGTATAATTCATTAACGCAGCGTGAAGTACAGTACTCATGTAGATTGTTTTGTGTTTATAACTAGATGTACACATCTACAGTTCATATTTTGTGTTTCAATGGTATCGAAAAATAAAAAATACTTGTTCAAACATGAAATAAAAATATCAATATCAACTTAACGCTAGTCATTTTCAGATTTTTAAAAGAAAATTCCACATTCTTTAAAGATGGTCTGGTAGAAAGGTAAAGTCTTGTGATAATTAAAATGAAAACAGTAAGAAAAACTAGCTGATGCATGTTTCTATGTCTAATTGTCAATTTGTTTTTAACCTTGATCGATTGATCAAAATGTAAGGTTTCGAATAACATTGGTAGAAGAAAAAAAAACTAAATTTATTAGGCTAAAAACACTTTTTCGAAAAAAAACAATGATTATTAAATTGTAGAAACGATTATTCGTTTGCTACGAAATATCACTTTCTTGATAATCAACATTCGAATGAGTTTCAAACTGTCTTTTGCATACAAGTTCGACTCGTGTATAGTGTTGAACCCGAAGCAACCAACATTGGACAGATCACATCTTTTATTGCAAAGGAAGGATATCTTTCTTCTAACAGAACACGAAAAAGAGAATTTCAACTCTGTAGGGAAAAAAAGTATATTTCGGTTGATATAAACAACGATGAGACTATAGTAACATTTCTATTGTATCTATGAGTAACCTTTTCCAGTTGTACATGCATATAAAGAATATTGAGTATCTTATGCCGTTTGTTCTCAATCAAACAATAAGTTGCATTTTTTCATCGTAGAAAAATCTATTAATGAATTGGATTATTTGTTTTAACGTAATAGATCTTGATTATAAACGTCACTTAGTCAACTTCTTTTCTTTTCTTCATCTTCTTAATAACCTTGTAATTGCAAAAAGTACATATATTTATTTTGGGATTTTTCAAATCCACTAAGGATACATTTCATTTTGTGTCAAAGAACAAAAAAACATTACAGTTCATCAAGTTTGAATTCTACAAGAATGAATCTTTTACTCAATAGTGTTATTCTAACCATCAGTAGACATTTATTGTAATTCTATAAAAAAAAAAACAAACAACCAAATTTGACTATTTTCTTTTACTTCATAATATTTTGTCGATTTCATATGCAATATTTTACTATGAGAAGGTATTCTTTTCCTATTTATTCATGTATACATAGCTTAGTAAGTCGATTATTATGTTACGATGAATTTTATATTGATGAAATTAATTTTCTTTGAGTTCAATAAGTTCATGAAAAAGCAAAAAGTTAAGCCACATGAACCATGTATAGATTTATTAGATAAAATGTTTTTTCTTCAAGTAACGTCAGTTTATTGGTATTTGATTTAAAAAAAACAGAATTTTTGATGTATGAGAAAATTATTTCATTAACAATTCGAATAAATCATTTTATCTATTCTCTAAAAACTCGAATTCTATCAATTAATGTTGACTCTTATAAACTCTTGATGTATTCTCTTTGATTACAATCGTAAAAATTACGTTTTAGAGTGAATAAATATTGTTCCCAGCGTATTTTGAATTATTATTTTAGACATCATTTTGCTCTTTTTTTTTTTCTTTCATTAACTTATATAGTATTAGTAATTGTGTAATTCCCAGAACTTGATCACATCATTCGACCAGTTATTCAACTTCTAAATATTAAATTTTGAGAATCAGTTTTTCTTTCAGAACAAAATTATAAGATAGGGCGAATGATTTTAATAATCAAAATTCAACATAACAAATATTCATCAAATATGTTTTAATAGTAGTCATTTTCGACCGATTTAAAAAAAAAGATACGAACTTTTAGTCTTGAAGCTTCTATCTGTAGTGTGTTGAGGAAACTAGCAGCGGATTCGAGTAATGTTAGTAGTGATTCATCTAGGAACATGTTCCTAAATTCCTATTCTTCTTTCATGTACAAAATGACAAGCTTCATTCAATAGTACGCTAAGATTCTCTATAGTCCAAATCATATCTCAGAAAATTCTAATACTCTTCTATTTCACAATAGGAAATATGAGACTATTATAGTAAGTATGCCAACAATGCACCTAGTAAATTGTTACAAGGCTTCTACAATTTATTTTCAGTACAGCTTGAAAGGATTGGTGACCGATGAGCACGCTAAACTAAATGAATGAGAATGGGAATGAAGAAATGATTGAGAACCTTACCTACACCGACATAAATTCAATGATGTTCTTTTATACTGGATGTTGTCGTGCTCATCGTTCCGGTTCCAAACTTGACAAGCTTCATGAAATTATGTAATCTTCGAAAACTTCACAATGCATATTTTTTCTGCTTTCAGATTCAATTATAAATAAGAATGTCTCCATGTGAACTTTGTATAGAAGTTTTTACGAAACTTCTTTTTTTTTGTAAACGTGATGCATATGAATCAATATAGTAGTCAAGCGCATTGTCTTCATAACATTTGATATTAAGTGCTTGTTTTTCAGGGAAAATGATCTACTGAGTAGCAATTTTTTTCTGCACCTTTCATTGACTGAACAGTTCTGAATATGATCATATTTTATTAATAACCAACAAGCATACATTTTCACATAAGAGAAAAGAAAATAAATCAAACAAATTTTGAGTGTAGAATGTACAAATGAAGTAATCGCGTTTTTAGATAGCATCAACTTGACGTTGATCAAAATTTTTTAACAATTCTTGGAGGCAGCCCAAATAATCTTAATGGAGGAGGTATGGAACTGATGTAACTGGCTAACGTATAGAGACCAGCGGGTCTGGGTCCGGGTCCATATGTGATTTACTTTCAGATCCGGTTTGTATTCAGCTAAAAATATAAATATTGAAGGGCTCAGGTCAACGTATAATATTTTCTATATTCTGTTTCCAAATTTCTTGGCTATTTTTCATATTGTATTTAACAAGTCATTTGACATACAAATAACAAATGAAGTTGAAAAAAAATAGACGAATGTGAATAACATGTTTTGATTACACCTAAATATATAGTATTTATTTCATCATAAACAAAATTAATATTTCGTTTTTATTCTTATTCATCGTCTTCAATAGATATATCACTATTTTTATGAATAATATCTTCATCACTAAACAGATCGTCGCCAAAAGTTCGAATCTTTTTGGTTATCGATGATGATGTTGATGACAACTGTTCTTGCAACCAATAGTCAGCTAAAACCATGAGCCTTCACTTGTTCATATATACAGAGGGTGCTAGATATTGGCGAAACACTTAACGGGTCCGAGCCCGAATATATCAAGCTTGGGTCCGGATCTAGAAAACTAATACCACCCGGGTCCGGGTTCGGGTCCATCAAAACCTGGACCCGCTAGTCTCTAAATGTTACCTAGAGCATAAATGTCTCTAGTCCGGTTGGAACCAGGAAGAGTTTGCCATTGAATTTCTATTTCAAAGTTTCTACTATTTTTTGTAATTGTATGACTAATTATTTTTAAATATATCTATTTTGTTGACATGAACTGTAAAAATTTGTTTTAAGGTTTTGACATAAAATTTGATCGGCTTGTTTTTTTTTTAATATAAATAATATAATTTTAGTGATCATCTACAAGTTCGTTTGCCATATGCAGATGATGAAGAATATATCGATTTAGGTGCTGCTGAATTATCATTTTATGCTATATTGGTTGAATTATTAGGTCGATGTGCACCATCGGAAGAAACTATTAAAATGGGAAAACAAAATGCTATTCGGGCAAAATCAATTCTTAAAAGTCTTGTTTCAATGCATGATCTTGAAGGTGTTCTTGGTCTTAAATTTCTTTTATCAAGTAAATAAAATATCTTTCTTTTCTTTTTTTAAATATAATTATTTTTCAATAAAAGATGAAAATTCAATGCCACCTGGTCTTCAGCCTTCTCATAAAATGTCAATTATACTTTTTCTTGAACGTGTCTATGGTATTCCTGATCAAGAAACATTTTTTCGTCTTATTGAAGAGGCATTTC
>CAJNSZ010003333.1:0-11505 GCA_905329745.1 Rotaria sp. Silwood2
TAGTTAATCAATTAAGTAATCAATTAGCATTTTCAACAGGTAGTGCTTGTCATGAAGATAATCAACATCAATCTATATCAACAACACTTCAAGCTATTGGTAATTTCTTTTTTTTTTTTTTTTCGAAATCGAATTCATAACATTGAATATTTTAATTTAATATTATAGTTTTTTTTAGTTGTTTTTATTCTATATGAGATATTAGAATTATAAAAGCAATATATTGAAATTAAATTTAGATAAATATATATGTTCGATGAGAAATTCAAATCCAGCAAAGTTTTTCTATATTCTTAGATTAACGAATAAATTTTTATTTTAATTCGATTTATTCTTAAGGAAAACTTAATATTTGAAGTTTTTTCTTAAGAAAAATGTCCATTATACGTCAAAACATAGTCGAAAATTTTTTATTTTTCTATCTCAAATATACGAAAGTTTGAACGAGACATTTTAATATTGTTTTATTTTTAATAAATAATAACATTTAGTATAATATTCTATTTTAAATGTTCTACAAGACTATTTTGTTGAACAACTATCAAAATAGATACGTACTTTTGTACGAGTTATTAATAATCTTCATTTCGTTAATTAGAAAAATTAAATCTCAATGAATTAAATAGATGAAATAATTGAAATCGTCAGAAAATTCTTGATATTATTGTTAACAACTGATAGATATAGATATTATTTGATAATTTGACGATGATTGATTCAATATTAGTTAAAATAGTTAGAATTAATATGTATAATCTGTTCCGAGTAATATATTGATTGTAAATCTAATTAAGTAAATACTATTTTTATTGTTTTTATATTCTTAGAAAGTCAATATTTGAGTTGAGCATTTTTTTGACAGATATGGGATTGATCTAATATCTGCTGTCTAATCATTTCGATCAACCAATATAATTATAATATTATATAATACGATGAATCTTAACATTTCATGCTCATAAAAAATCGATACCAGAATTTCTACTTAAGTGCGTCTATATTATGCGCAAGTTTTGTTTAAATATTTATTTCGTTCTAATTTTCTATCGATTCAAGCGAATACAAAAGATATTTTCTTTTTTTTTTCTCATAGGAGAAACTAAAATATGAAGTTGTTCTAGAAAAATTAGAAATTTTTCGTAATTTAAATTTCTTGTGTAACATATGTAAACATAAAATAAATTTTTGTTCATAGATTCATTTGATTGAATAGAATAATAAAGTTTTATTTAAATAATTTAGATTTATCCAAACTATTATTTTTCTATTGAATATATTATCGAATGAATCATATTTTATGTCATTAAATATATTTCAAAATATCGTTTTTATATAACTTTATTGTATTTCTTTCTTTTTTCTTTTTTCTTTTCATTCAAAGGTCTTTCATATAAATTATCAACAAGTACAATTCGATTAAGTACAAGTTATATGACAACTGATGATGAAATTGATCAAGCGATTATTCTTATTACAGATGCTGTTAAACAACAACTTTCTTCTTTGACTAATGAACATAAATATGATTAAATAGATTTCATTATTTTGTTTTTCTTTGAATAAATTAAAGTTAATTAAATATTTTATCATAAAATAAATCGCCTACATAGATAAATCGAATAACAATGAATACAACAATATTTATTTATTTTTGTCAGTAAACTAATTAATTATGAATTGATTCTATCAATAAATAATATTATTGTAATAAAAATTCATTTTTAATAATTATTTTATTTATTTTATGTTAAATTAAAACTAAGATATACATTAATGAACTGTAATTTTCTCGTTCTAATTAAAAATGAAGCTCATTTGCAGACTAGTCGTGACAATTTAGAATACAAATATTTACATTGATTTCATCTTTATTTCGTTGAGAGTGATTAACCATTGAAGTATTCCTCTAGTTACATCAAATGCACATAATTCGTCACTCTTTAACAATTTATTGTCGATTGAGAATCTCTATAACAGAGTATTAGATATGATGATGACACTCACAATGAAGGTGTTTGTATTGTCCGTCGAAAAAGCGGCACATATTCGGGTCAAATGAAAGCTTTCACCATCAAACTAACAAAGTTAAAATATAAGCTCCCCTTGGATTTTTTAGAGGGAGATATTTAAATTTTAAATTTAGGTATGAAAATGAATCAGGAAAGATTTTCTCCACTATTATACGGACAAAACATAGTATTGTTCGGGGCGATTATGGGGTTTGTAGGGACTCTCTTTCATACGGCCCGAACAACGTCATGTTTTGTCCTTATAATAGTGAAGAAAATCTTTCCTGATTCATTTCTATACCTAAATTTAAAATTTAAATATCTCCTTCTAGACAAGTCAAGGGGGCTAATATTTTAACCTTGTTAGTTTGATGATGAGAGCTTTCATTTGACCCACATATGCGCCGCTTTTTCGACGGACAATACAAACACCTCCGTTGTTAGTAATTATGGTTAAAGAAAGGTAGTCCATATTTATTATTAATTAAGTCCCTTTAAGCTCCCCCCTCCTCCCTCAAAAATCGATCTCAGCCCAGGAAGATTCAAATTATATAAAACCTTCAGGATATGTTGAAGCTGGAAAGAGGAGACTATCATAAAATTTTCAGCCCAAAATCTTCAGGTTTCAAGAAGATATGAACCACACAAGGGTCAAAAATGACTCATTTAGCATCCCAAATTTTTCGGTCTTAGTTCGTTCAATCTATTAATATTTTTTTTGTTGGAAAGAGCATCTCAAGACATAGAGCAAACGGAGGTCATTTTTTCAAATAGTCCTTTTTTAAACGCAAAAAAGAAGCCACAAGCTCAATGACTGAAAAAAGTATGAGAAAATGGTAACCAAATTATATAACTGGCTGTATATTGACCAAACAAAGGCTTTATTTAAAAAAATAGCCTCCATGTACACTGCGCCTTGAGATGCTCTTTCAAGCAAAAACAAATTAATACATTGTACGAACTGGGAAGGAGAAATTTGGGATGCGCTTTGAAGAAAGTGAAAACTGAGAAAAAACGGAAAACAGTTTTTGATTTTTCAAATAATAGCTGATTTTTCGAATAGGGGGGGACGAAAATCTTCGAAAATTTTGGACAACAATGAGTTATTGAGAAAAACTTTTTATCAGTTATGAAAGAGCAGATCATGGGCTGTTTTCCCATGTATTTGTCTCAATTTCGATGATTCTGACGAAAACTGACTTTTTTTAGGACGAGGAGGGGGGGGGGGGGGCGGGGCTTAAAAATATACTACATCGGTGTCTATAACTGCCTAAGCTTTCTCTTGAACATCTTAGGTATACCATGTGTAGGATTACTTTGGCTTCATATCTACAAGTTTGTAAGGTCTGTCTGGTGATTATGCCTAGAGTTTTGCAGTGCTTATGTAGGCGTCATAGATGTAACTCTTCCAGTCTTACTTGAAAACAATACGCGTATAACTTTTGTAGCCGTAGGTGGCGTCACGTCCTTTATTGTCAGGATCTGTCTAAGGATTGAGGCGAAATATTCAGCTTGTTCATAAGGTGAGCTGAGATTGCTCCTTTGACTCTCGATATCACGTAAGTTTCTCTGTTACATTAACCTACTTTAAACCTGCCGAGAAAATGTATAATGAGGACGTGTGTACAGAAAAGATCCATATCCGCAGTCGCAACCACATCTTCATTCACCTGGACGCGGTTACTACTTTGTAATATCTCTCATAAAAATTTCTATTTTTGTCTCAAAGGATACTGAAGAGGGAACATATTCAACTGTCAAATCGCTTTTGAACCGGGCTTGTTCGTAAGCGGTAGAGCTCAATGAGTTATTAAATGCCCTAGAATGGTTTGGTTTTCTACTCTTCTATTGTCGAGTTATGAGCTTTTACTTGATTTTGGCTTATGAGCCTAAGTTTCTTCTGAGTACCTGAATGATCGAATGTCAAACTGACATTTCGCCCATAGATAGGCCTTATAAGCACTAGAAATTTTCCAAAGTTTGAGCCAGAACGAACACATTCTTATCAAGATATTCACATTTTAAAGAAACGCTTGTTTTGAGCTGTGTTTCAAAATAGAGACATTTTCATGACAAGCTGATATATCGATACAGATGCGTTCATTCTAGCTCAAAATTTGAGAAGTTTCTACTGCTTATAAGGCCTATCTATGGGCAAAATTTCAGTTTGAAATTCGATTATTCAGATATTCAGGAGAATCTTATGTCCATAAGCCAAAATCAAGTAAAAGATCCATAACTCGACAACAGAAGGCTGGAAAATCAAACCATTCTAGGGCATTTGATAACTCACTGAGGTCAATCGTTTACGCACATGCCTGGTCCAAAAGTGGTTTGACAGTTGGATATGGTCCCTCGTGAGAGTCATATAATACTTTTTGTCCATTATCGGTACATGATGGGCAATGCATCATAAAAAATCCACAGGGCAGCTCTTTCAGTCCAAACGTTTTGTGTCCAACCTGTAACACAATCCATTTCACAAGTAGACTTATCAAAGCAACTGACATCTTGCCAACGTAGGACTCAAAAAGCGACAAGAATCTTGTGCAGGTGGCGCCTAAAAAGTTACAGATAGTATGCCTAGATAGCCCTTTAAAATTTGTACGTGTGACAATCGGATAGCACTTTCAAAGTCACAGGTATCTTGCTCAAGGACCATTTAAAAAGTTACAGGTATGACCATCAGATAGCCCTTGAAAAAAGTATGGGTATGGGTGTTGAATGTGGGTACAGATGGCTTTGTGATGTGGATCACTTTCGCATTCACACTTCACACCCATAGCCACACACTCTTTCAGATAAATAGTTGTTCTAATACGGTAACGTACTTGAAGTTATTTTTGTCATCCGTTAATTATAAAACCATTTCTTTTATCGAAAAGAGTGAACAGGTTGACAGTGCAAATTTTCATATATATATCGCGAACGACTTAATATACCAAGTTTTTATTTATTAGCTAAATAGCTGATGATACTAAGAACATAGTAGTTCTATTAGGAATAAAAGTTGAAAAATAGAAGTAATTTTTACTCTCTTTAATATGTTATCATTAAAACATAATCATGGAAAAAAACAACTCATCAACGCACTATATTATAAAGTATAAAACTCATCCTTTTAAATACATAATCTTTGTCTAAAGATGAAAAATTCAATGAAGAAACAACAATGCAAAATTATTTATCAGAAGCTACTTAACGTTTCTAAAATTGAAAATTTTTTTGACCATTTTTTTCCTGCAAACGGTACAATACATATGCAATTCGCTCATATAAAATTATCTTATTTGAATAATCAACTGTATGCATTATATTTAATTTCAAAAATAAAAGAGTTGAAATCTCTAGAAATACAAACAAAATCTTTGCATCTATTTAATGATTTAATGATTCCAGTTTCATCCGACACTATAGCCATCAAATCGAAATCGAAACTGAAATCATGATTGCAGGTAATTTTTGGAACTACCAAACCTCACAATACAGCCAAAGGAGTGAAATTCGAAAGATTATTTCGAATACTATGCCATCGGCAGCTTGTCAGTCGTGATCGATGGAGTCAGACTTTAAGTCGAATGTGAGCTCTCCCCGATAAATTTTTTCTGGCTTCGCGACTAATTTACAGGTATGATGAACATTTCCTATTCATTTTCAGTATTCTTTTGTTATAAGAAGACCGTTATAATTGCTTACATTTAAATTGTCCTAAAAGCATCAATGAAAATTATAAATGAATAATCTCTTTTATTGTATTATTTATAAACTACTCATATTCACAAAAAAAAAACAAAAATAAAATCGAGATATTTAACATTAAAACTAGAGAATGAAGAGATGGAGATATTTATATTTAACGATAGCAATCAACTTTTTGTGAAACTTTCTTCTAAAAACAAGTTAAATAAACATTATAAAATGTTTCACTTTTTTTATTGAAAAATATTTGCATAACAAAAAACGAGATTTTAAAAATTCTATTGCTATTTTTTCTTCATCTAATAAATATTTCAAATATTTGTAATCGAAATACTCTACAATAAGTATCTAAATTAATTTAATTATATTTAATTCATTTCGATCGACTTATTCTTTCATTTCAATCATCATCATCTATAATTATGCCATCATTATATTCTCAATGTTTTTCTATTTTTTACAACTATTTGTAATTGTAAGTGATCATCAATACATATTAGAATTGATCCGAAATATTTTTATAGCTATATAAAATAAATTTATTTATTTTTAAATAATAAATTAAGATTTGTGAATCATCAAGTTGAACATTAAATTTAATTTCGCTAAGTCTACCAATAGTTGATGCCATTATACTACTAACAAGTATCGAATCAAAGATTTTTGTTAATGTAAAAGCAACTGCACTTTCAAGTGATATTGTAAATAAATATCTATCGGAATCAGGATGATTTTCCTACAGATCATCTTCTTATTGATTTCTAAAGGAAAAACAAAGTTTTTGTGTACTCAAAAAGTGAGTACATTATAGGATTGGTCAGTGTGTTCTGCCGTTTACACGATAACTGTTCAAAGGATAGTTCGATTGTGATGACATTTTGCACGCAGAATCTTCTCATCGATACCTCGGTCGAGTTCGAAGATGAAAATGATTCATCAAGATATTACTGAGTTCTCGCAAAAAATGTCATTATTTCCTATGCTTTTCTATGCTAACATTGATCTATCCCGGTTTTCGTAAAAAAATCTTTTTCTCTCATAATCAAACAAAACCTCAACTATTTTATACAATTCGATAGAGAATTTCACGAGCTACAAGATGGTATATAAAACATTAGAAAATAAGAGGGTTAAGTCACCAATTGCAAAGATACTTAAACGGAAATTGCTTCTGTGTTTGTCCACGCTCTCATTGATCGAAATTTAAAGCCCCATCTTTAAATCAGAGATGCGATACTTCGAGGTTTTATCAACACTTGAACAAAGATTTTCTGGAGCGGAGAACTTGAATCTGAGCTTCACTTGCCTCGAAATCCTATTAGTTGAGCAGTAACCAATTAAAATCAAGTTTTAAGAAAAACGGCTTGCTAGGATAATTCTGATGTCTATAGACATACTATTATGACTCATCTGTTTACTTTTTGAAGTACACATAACACTCGGATTTAAATATGAGGTTTTCACATTTATTTTTAATAAAAACAAACCTAATTATATTTGAAACAACTGTACACTTCATACTTTCACTTATTGATTGATGTTCTGATAAATGTATTATTTAATTGCATGTTTTTTATTATATATATAGATTCATTGAAAATTTAACTCGAATTGTTTAAATATCATAATGATTAAGAAATTGGCGAATTTAAAACTATCACGAATTTTTCATACCATAAATCATGTACACTGAAAAAAAGGCTCTACACGGAACTTAATTTGCAACGAAATCGAAATCTTCTTGGAGGTTTCGTATGGACCTAAGTTGCTTCCAAAAGACTTATAGAGAGTCTAGGACACTTTTTTAAAGGTTTCGATGAAAATCTGCGAAACCTTCAAAAAGGTTTAGATTTCGTTGCAAATCTCGAAATCTTTTTTAAGTTCCCTAGTATGTACGAAACTATTTGTAAGTTCCGTAGCACGCACGAAACCATTTTTGGTTCCGCATGGAAACTTTTTTTTTCAGAGTAGTGATTGTGATAATTCAATAGTTTATGGATGATCAGAGAAACATTCAAATGCACATAAAAATAATGGTAATTTTTGTTGAGTTTCACCAGTTGCTGCTTCACTTGTTTTTAACTATAAGAAATAGTAGTGTTTAAAAAAATTTGAATTCAGATGAATTTACAAAGTTGTTAAATCATTTTAACATCTTCTTCAAGTTCAAGATTGTTCAAAACAATCGCCACGAAAAGTAACAATATAATCTATTAATAAAATATTTTCTTATCCTATAAAATCAGACACGAATAGATGAATGTAGATATGCATGATTCATAAATCCTGTCCCAATGAACATGTACTGACAGCGAGAAAAAAAAAGAACAGAATTTGTTTTTCATTTAATCAGAAAAAAAACACGATTATATATTGTGATTTCAAAAAAAGTAGTAAGTGTCGTATAAAGCACTATTACTTAATAGTTAATCGATTTCTTGTTCGTCTAACTCATAGCTCGGAAGAGATACTAGATCTAATAAATTATCAAAATCATCAGAATTGTCAGTTTCCGGTATCCATTTTTTTTGTTTTCGCATATTCATGAGCACATAGTGCATGCAAGTTCAATAATCTTCTAAATGAATAAACATTTTCTAGTAAATTCAAGAGTTTTCAATCAATATCTTTGAATTTTGTGTAATTATTATACTTTTCTTGATCATCTTGATATAAAACCATCTTATCCATAATATCACCGACACCTTTTTATAAGATTATTAATATCAACTTACCTGAAAATATATCATACACAAAACATAACTCTTTTCTATCAAATGCTTGTTCAATACTTGTATAGATTAAGAATCTATTTCTATAACTGTTTAAATCTCAGTAATGCAATCCAAACTTTGTTTAACCTACACCATGTATATAATATTTCCAAATGAGAATAGCTCGAACAGCGTCAAGAGAAAAATACGCATTGAACATCATGCATACATTTGATATTATTGTAATTAGGGTTACAACACTGATAATTAATACTCACCTGATCTTTAAATTTCATTTGTTCCATTTGAGTTCGATTTCCAGGTCAAATATCTAAATCTCTGATTTTCGACATTTTTAACTTTCGTAAATGATTCATCATATCTTTCATTTTTTTCAATATTCATGTTATTGTATCAGGCTGTTTTAACGGTTGTAATAAAATTGTTTTGTTGTTTAATTAAATCCTCGTTTTTTATGTATCTAATAATTCAATAATTCTGTATTCGAACAATTAGTCATTTATTTTTGATTTTCTTCTATTTTTGTTTCTTTTTGATCATATAACGATTGTAAATCTGAATTCAATGGTTTGAATTCAATTGTTTTGGATGTCGATGCTACTAAGACTGCTGATGGCGATGAAGGTGTCGACAATGGCTTTGCTATTATTGACAATGATTTTGTTTGTTAACGTTTCATTTTTTGCTCACTGCTGCCGCTGCCCATACTTGCTCACTCATCTATTATAATAAAGATGGGTAGAAAAGAAAAAAAAATTGAGACTTTTAATACTAAAAAAAAAAGAATGAAGAGATTGAAGATATTTATACTGAGAGACAACAATCAGTTTTTTGTGAAACTTTCTTCTCAAAACAAGTTAAACAAACATTATAAAATGTCTCACTTTTCTTATTAAAAAACATTCATATAACAAAAAAAGACATTTTTAAAAATTATCAGCAACATTTACCTTGTACCATCTGTGAGCGAGTGTGTTGGCTACCTATCGTATAAAAGTAGATGAATAAAAAAAAAGTTACTATTTTTCGATTGCTTATTTCGGGTGTTACAGCCGTTCGATGATAGAGAAGATGCCCGGTGACCGGACAATTCGTTGCAAGACAATTCGTTGAAATGACATAATCCAATCATAATTTATATCTGTTTTTCAAAAATGAAGCGACTTTTTCAATTAAGTTTGAAGCATGCAATCCAATGACTTTAAAAATTACTCAAAATATTAATAATGATTAAATTTTGATTTTTGATCACGGGGTGTGTCACTAGAGTCCTTCATCGAGTCCAAACAACGTTTTTGGATCTGCTCAAAGAAATATAAGTTGCTCTATCAATTTTTGTGTTAATAGATTTCTCAAACATGAATCTTATAGAGAAATTTTTTCTCTTTCATCTCATGTATTTAGAGAAGCAATAAAATGTATTATGTCAAAAATATTTTAATAAAAAAGTTCGGGTTCACACTTGGATCCCGTCGGACCCGGAAAATCTGGATCCGGACTTATTTTTATTAAAATATTGTAGTGCTTCTCTAAACATATGAGGTGAAAGAGAAATCATTTTCCTACAAGATGCACGTTTGAGTAATATACTAAGAGGAAAAGTGATAGAATGGCTCAGATTTCTTTGACCGGGTCCGGAAATTTTTTTGGACCCGATGAAGGGCTCTATGTGCCACTATAAAGAATCCTAGCAAGACAGAAAATCGGATTCATTTCCTACCCCATGATTAATGTCATTGTGACGTAAAAATCCTTCGGTTATATGGTATAATCAAAATTATTTGCGGTATTCTATAAATCATCGATTGAATCGCGTAGCTTAGTTTTAAATATATAAATAGCAAGGAATGGTCTTTAAACAAACAGAATATATACGTCGAATTAGACGATTTAAAAATATAAATTCATTAAAAGTTTTTTTTTCTGATTATGTCATTGCAACGAATTCTCCATGCGACGAATTGTTCTGCGACGAATTGTCCTAGCACCAAGATGCCCAGGTCGACAATTATGGACTTCGTATTTGCTCCTTATGCAGCCGTAAACAGTCGTATTTTAGCGGTTTGCATGGTTTAGTATTACGGTCATATGGTAAACTCTACTTTGGTCGAAAGGTAAAAATATCGAAAGATAAAAATGTCGAAAATAAAAATGGCGAAAACAAAAATACGGGATCTTAATGTGGATGTAAGAATTGAAATGAGGGTGAAAGAACTTCTTTTCCCATACACTATCATTTTCAACATTTGTATCTTTCGATATTTCTATTATTTTTGTTTTCGATATTTTTATTTTCGACATTTTTACTTTCGATCAAAGTAGGGTGAATCGGTTATATATCGCCGTGAGCATATACGGACTCTTTATATGAGAACTGTAAACGATCGTTTTTTTTCTCCGTATACGGTCGTTTACGACCGTGCTTGTTCAACCTGGGTGTACCTAATCAATGATTTTAATCGTCAAAGCTGATGTAAGAAGTGATTCAGTTTTTGTTCCAACATCTAAATTTTTGATATAATCAATAGAAGCACCATGTGGAACCGTATGGATTCCAACGGGACTGTTTCCCTCCGAACACCTAAATATACGATGAAATAAGGTAAAAATAAGCCTATGAAAAAAAAGAAAAGTTGAAAAAATATAAATCTTCTTCGTCATTATTCTGAGAAGCTAGATTATTCAATGTCTTGTTTTCGCCAGATCGATTATTTTTACATATCTTATTTGTACGATCGATGAATGAATGATCGAAAAATTGGCGTATTATTCACAACAGATTGCATTTGTGTGTGAACACTAGACATCGGCATGACCGCCGTGACTACCGTAAGTCACGGTCACGGTCATGATCGTGACCGCGACCAAAACCTGGTCACGACCAGTCACGATAAATTTTCAATGTAACTATAAAGCCGTTACTTTCAAACTTTATTAGAGAACTAGCGGAGGTACCCGATGGTAGTCATAATAATTTTCTAATATATACTTGACATATTAGAAAAAGACGTCGCTATGATCTCCTATAAATTATTGGAATTCGATATCGCGAAATATGTTCA
>CAJNSZ010003334.1:0-11503 GCA_905329745.1 Rotaria sp. Silwood2
TGTCGAGTTAAAGTTGAAGGTACTGAAACTAAAACTCAAACATTTGAAAGTCAAACAAATCCACAATTTGAACATATATCACAATTTTTATGTGCAAATCCACTTCATGAAAAATTAAAAATTGATGTATGTAATGCACAAAGTAGAAATGAAGTAATTGCATATTTTGAAATGCCAATTAAACAAATCTATGATACTGATACAATGACTATCGATACCCAAACATATCCACTGAAAAGTGTATCTGGACCATTAGATAAAACAGAAATTATTCTTCGCTTATCACTTTTCGTAAGTACAAGATGGGTTAAGTAGGCCTATAAGAATGATTCTCAACCAGTCTAATTGAGTTTTGTAAAGGATGAAAAACCATGAGTTCATTATCGATTGGATTTCATCATAACTTTGAATAAGATTTATTTTCAAGGTCAACATTTTTTTTGATAGAAAATGGCGAAAAGATGAAAAGTTATTCAAAGATATTAAAATAACTTATTGTCCGAATTAAAATTTCTTAAAAAAACCATTCATAGAAGATACTATTTTGAACATACTTCTTAGATCATAAACAATTTTTGGATTGCTTAAGTTTCAAGTATGAAATACTTATATGCATCCTATGTATCGTTTAATGATTGTGTTAATGAATTTTTCTCTACACTTAATTTATTTCGTGTGTAATAGAGTTGTTTAAACTTTATAAAATAAATTACTTTTTATGTTCTAAAACAAATGAGTCACTTGACAAAACCTTTAATTCATGCATTCCTCCTTAGGGCAACTTTTTCACATTTCAGATTGATATTTCATGTTTCAGTGTTAGAAACATTTTCTACAGTTTTTTTTCTTGATCTAATTTTTACCCATGGGGCTCCCTCAGTAATATCTGAAAAATGAATTTGGTAAGCGATTTATTGTAGAAGTAAAAAATATCCGTTTAACTTATGAAAGTCATTCGATGATAAAACGATAGGTGACAAATAATCAGATAGTAAAATTATACTCAATTTATTTTTTTTGACATATCCTTGAAGAGGTCGTGAAGATGAATATTTGATCGAGAAAAAACGTCGTAGAAAATGTTTGAAATATACATCAATCGTTTCATATTTTTGTACTGATTCGAAAATATTAAATAGGATTGAAGAGACATGCATATTATTCTTCTTAAAAGCCATTAAAATTTCAGTTGAAAAGTTTTAAAATTGAGTCTTAACACATAATGGACTAAATTTTTTCCAGCATTCGAAAAGTACCAATAATCTTAGGATAAATTAAACGCGGAGAAAACTATATAAACACAATAATTAAATGACAAATGGAATTCATATAGTTTTCTCACACTTGAAACTTGAGTAATTGAAAAATTGTTTACGATCTATTCTATTCAAAATAGTATCTTAAATGAATGGCTTTTTATGAAATCGTAATTCGGACAATAAGTTAGCTTGATATCTTTGAATAAATTTTCATCTTTTTATTATTTTCTATCAAAATAAATGTTAGACTTCATTCAAATTTATAGCTGCGTCATATTGATTACGAGTTCGTGGATTTCTCATTGTATGCATAATTCGATTAGATTGAATCTTAAACATCAAAAGAAATCGAAATGCATTCTTTTAGAGACCTATTTTTTTACAGAATAAAAATAATCATTAATTATTGTTTTATACTTTGAAAAAGATTCTATCTCCTGGCCATTCAAGTGAAACTCGTTTAAGTTCATCACCACAAACACCATCTGCTACGCCATCAACATCAAGAACAACTACAAGAACAGATAGTAATCGTAACAATATGTAAGATTCATTACCTCGACCATCATTGGTGTTCAGTTACATGTAATTATTGAAGAATATAATTAGAAGATTGTTTAAATGAAAATGAACTATTCCAATTTAGTGCTTTCCAATTTTCAGTTTTAAATTATTTAAACAGCTAATGTTTTTGGCTATGTATAAAATTATTTTTTTTATGAGTTATTCTCTTCAAAAGAATTTCGATATGTTTGATGCTTTCATCAGAAAGTAATGTTTTAGTAGGAATTCTTTGCTATTTATAACAATCTGAAAGCTGTAAGAATCATTCTATGTTTCATAAACACTACGGTATTATCTTAAAATCTATGGCATCGAGTATTTTTTGAAAAATTTTCATAGTTGAATAATGCTTTCATACTTTAACCTGCATTACAAAGTCGTAAATCCGTAGTCAAAGAGTATAATAAAAGAGTATAAGTAGTCTGAAAATTGAGGAAACATTACTAAATGAAGTAAATAACTATGTTTATATTAATTTTTAGTGATGATATTTCCATCATTACAATATAAGATTGATGAAAGAGTCTTTTCGATGAAATTCATATTTCATTTTCGTCTATTAATTCTGTTATCTTGACACTTAAATAAAATACTATTAATGATATTATGAATTATAGTTCCATTCTGTATGATATTTAAGTTCAAAGCATTAAAAAATAATAAAATAAAATGAAGGAAACAGAATTTGACGTTCTAAAAAGGATTATTTTGGCAGAACTATAGTATGAATTTCATATCAATTAATTAAATTCTTTGTAAATTAAAAGAAATAAGTTATTTTTAAATCTTGAAGACCATGTTACATAACCTATGACATTCATCGATTGATAATCTTTACGAAACTATGAACAAAATCAAGCCGGACAATTAATCTCTTGCTATAAATTGTAGTCACCAATTGTTCATCGTTCCATATCGGAAAATCGTATAACTGCTGATGAAAAAACTCTTATAATAGCTGATGATCTTGACTTGAAGTAATAAAATTATTCTTAAAAATAAATCATAAAGATCAACAAATTTTGGTACTATAAAAATTGGTATTCGTTATATTATTCATCGTTCAGCTTTATCTGTAACAGTACATGCATGCCAGTAAGTTTTCTTTAAAGAATTAATTTCATAAAAAAAATCAACTTCTTTTTCTAGAGAACTTATGAATGTTCATCAACTGAATTTACCGGATCCATATGTACGTCTTTATTTAATACTGGATTTCAAACATGATAAAGAGAAAACAAAATCTATTCATGATACACTTAATCCAATCTATGATGCTTTGTAAGAGATTAATAAAGCAAAATTATTAAATATAAATTTTATATTGTATATATTTTATTTTTTTTGATAATTATTTAGATTTGAATGGCAAGCATCATTAGCGAAAATATGTCGACAACGTCTGTATTTAAGTATCAAAAATAACTCATCTTTATTTAAACAAGAGCGAACATATATGGGGGATGTAAGTAAAAAAAGCCATTAATAAAGAGCTATTTTTATTTAATGCTTTTTTGTTTTCAAGCTTCAAATTGATTTATCAAATATGGATCCAGAAAAAAAAAAGTATTGCTTGGTATGCATTACAAAAGTCAAATACAAGCGGTGGTGGCATCATAAAAGTAAAATATGATACATTAGAATCAAATAAATAAAGGACAAAATTGAAAGGAATACATATATATATATTCCGTTTTTATCAACTTTTATTTTATTCTGAAATATTTCCTCGTAATAAGAATAGATTTGTCTTGATTAAGTTTGTGTAAGTTATAGTCTAGATATATGAACGAATACGAATTAGAAGAAAGTTTTATTGAGTCAATTGATAAAAAAAAAGAGAAATAATATTAATCATGCATACATATTGTAATTATATTATATTTGAAAGATATTTATAGTTACTATTTCATAGATTGATAAGTATCTGTTTAATTCTTAAATTATCGAAATTTTCTAATTAGTGATAGTCAGAAGTATTCAACCTTGGACAGGAAAACTGTTGCCTTATTTCTATTTAAAAAATGTGAAGGTTTTTTTTTATACATAACTGAAAGAAAATGATCGATTTGCTTTCGAGAAAAAAAGAAAATTTTTATAATTATGAAGTGTTCTAATCTTCTGATCAAGTCACTATTATTTTTAATTGTATCAAAATGACTTTTTTCTTCATCTATCCATGAGTTTCTATAAAAATGGAAACATTTTTTAAAGTTTTGTGTGAAAATCAATTATTCAGTAGTGTCAAACTTGAAACTTGAATTCAATTGAAATTTCAATGGAATTCAGATTTCAAATTTCAAATTTCAAGTTTCAAGTTGGGTATAGGACGTATAGAAGATACAGGAGATAGAGGAGGTGAGTCTTTCCCATAAATCACCGGATACTCTTGTATTGGAGATAACTTTTGTTAAGAACTACATATGCATCTTCGGTTTTCACCACTCGAAAGACCAATGCTCGGGCCATCGATTCCTATAATTTTAACTACGACGGCAGATAGTCTTTATACGAGCTTCGTTTGCGACAATCTTGCTTATGCTTATTTTCATGAATTTTCACATCAATCTAGCGTCAAATTACACTAAAATATACTTCAAACCACCTATTTTCGCCATAAAACTATCATTTTATGCATTATTGCTTCAAACTCTTTTTTCAAATGCGCCTTTAGAAATACTGATCATTTCATAGTGAAAAATGGGCAGTGAGAACTATATTTTGCTGTAATTTTGGACGAGATCACAGTGACAATCGATAAAAGTGCCAAAAAAAAAGAATTCAGATTTAAAAACGCATATGAAAAAGCATCTTTTGTACTAATGCATATTATATGGATTCATGGTCAAAACATCGCTATTTCGAATGATCAAGACCACAGGTCTACATCTAGTTATCATCCATAAGTTGTTCTCAATAAAAGACTCTCAAGTAACTTCAGGATATCCCTATATATTCTATATCTCCTAAACCACCTATACCTGCTATATCTCGTAAATCACATACACCTCCTATACATTTTATACTTGTCTATCTCTCTACCGCTACCCTAGAACATAATCGAGAGTGTGGGTGTGGGTATGGATGAAAACAAGACGCAACACTCATACCCCCGCCCTCTTTTTACTGAAGAAAAAATTCAAGTTAAACAAAAGAAATTTATTTTTATACAGAAAAACTAATTAAATATACATGAATAGATTTATCTCTTTCTACTAATATCATCAATAAACATAAGTGTGCAGTTAATATTTCATGTGCCATTTGTGTTGAAAATCAAAGCCAGATTGAGAATACTGGATTTGAATGCTTGGCACAAAAAGAAAGCGAACGAAACTTGAGACCCGTGTTCTCAATGAGCCAATCCTTAGCATTGAGGCTGAGCCACAACGCTGAAAATTGTTCATAGTTGCCGATCGTGCGAAAACTCACCAGTTCTGGCCAAAAGCAAAATTTTTCATATGTATCATCATCGTAACTGAAGAGAGTTTTGAAACAGTGAAGGAACGCTGATTTGTCAACTGGAAATAATAGTTGTAAATAGCGAACATTGGGAAATTGTTGAGCTAGAATAGGTATTTCGGTTTCATCAGTCAAACGACGTTGAATAATAAGATGACGAATAAAAGGTTGTGATGAAATCGAGTTGATCAATGGTGCGGCTAGAATAAAATATTATAATCATTTATTGTTCATTTTTCTTTATGAAACTCAAGAGAAAGAGAGACTTACGTGCTTGTTCAGTAAGAATGAGTTTGTAAATACGTCGTGGCAACCTGTTTTCAATTGACTGACAAGTAGTAAGTTGACAAACTTGACTGAAACGTGTGTTGAGTTCACACAATCCATTCTGAGTTGTAATATGCAACTGATTCATGTATTTGACTTGTTCGACATCCGATGTGACTGATGTACTGTGTTCACTCGATAACATAGGTACTTGCCGCTTGTCTTCTCGGCCCCAGGGCCACGGTAATGAAAAAATATGCACCCAAGTAATATATTCGTTCTCATAGAAAACGACATTCATTGGCCATTGTATGAAAGACTCGACCAATGTTTGATCGCTGATTCGATGCGTCATTGTATAGTGAAATTTATGAAGATGAATAGCATATTGATTTAACATGGATTCCATGGTAAGACCATGACAAAATCTATGATCAGATGTATCACGAATGCTTAATGTCAGTATAAACAGTGCTGGCATGTATCTCAGCACAGATTTGACATCATCGATCAATAGGTCGACTCCACAATCTAGTAGAGTGAATTCGATCAGGCGAGAACATGAAGACATACATCTAGGAGTACGACCGGCTATAATGCGAAGAAAAAACAATATTTCAATTTGATTAAGTTATAAAAAATATGGAAACTCAAAAGTATCAACATTTGAATAATAATGATTGTTAACAAAAAGCAACGCACTAGGTACTATCATTTATCTTTCTATTATTTTTGCCCATCTGTCTCTTTTTGTATAAGCTATAGCACGTGTTCTTTATAAAAAAAAAAAGGTACGATTAATGATGTAAAATAGTCAAATAATGCAATAATTTTCTGCGAGCATTGAATTAGTCGACAACATTCTATCAGAACTTGATGAGTGAATGAATTGTGATTTTATTTCAGCTTCGCATAAGCGATTTCATCATTTTTTTTGTTCATGGTGTTATCAAAACATTTTATAAAAAATAAAATTTTAAATCGAATTAAATTGTTCATTGAAAGAACCAAAAAAAGAGATAATATTCGAAAATTTAGACAGGAAAAACATGATCGTATAAAAACTGTAACTGAATCATACTGGATACAAGTTAAGTTCCAATTTTAGGATTTTTTCTATGAAGTTTATTATCAACATGAATAGATTTGCGCGTCCTAACAGTCCATTATCAGGTCGACATCATTTACTCAATTTTTGAAAGAAAAGCATTGCTGCAGCGATTCTAAGTATCTATAAGATTACAAGTCTACTTACTCAATAATTTTGCTTGTTGCAGTTGAATAATCATGGTTTGTACGTTTGGTACTAGTCCGCCAAGTAATACAAACAAATCGTCAATCGTTCGCAGAGCAAGATCAACATGTTGAAGACCTTGATGAGCAGTCAACAATTTACACAATAGAAGTCCCTTAGGCCTTTTGATTATAACAGAACGCAGAGCTCGTTGTTGACCGTTGAACAGTAACCGACAGAAAGTATCGTTCCATGAATCTGTGTGGAAAAAATTAAGAAAGATTATTATATTTTTTGTTCATTACAAGTGATCGACACAGATTTTATATATGAGTCCAATAATATCTCAAAAAAAAATCGAGGTTATTTTTTCGATCGGAATGCTCATAACGATAAATTACTTTGGTGTCATATTCAATGAAAACGGGAACGAACTTTAATCGAAAGAGAATTTCACGGTTTTTTGACTTTAGGTACACATGTTGATTTGTATTTTTTTTCTATCTTAAGTAGTATCTTAGCTGAATGTTATGCCTTTTTTGCATCAATGAATTTCGAATTAGAATAACTCGAAACTATTTACTTTCTTTTCAGTAGATCATAGATAATGACAAAATCTCACGAAATGAGAAAATATGCCCTTTTCTATGACGTCGATAAACCTCATATGTACACTCTTCCTTTAGCCACATCGAATTTTTCGACGGCTTAAATGAATTGAGGTTAATAGGCCTATTTTGAGTCACAGAATTCATAGGAGCTTTAGATTCAAATTTGACTTGGGACTTGCATCATCTCTAGAAATTTAGCAAGATATTGCTATAGAATATTGCTTGAGGATAAATTGACATCAAATTTAACTTAATTCGTAAGAAATATTCTTTTCTAGGGAAATTTGTATGGGTCCATATTAACCATTCGAACTATACAGTCCATCCACATCAACGATCTGTAAGGTTCTTATGCTGTCAAATATTTTTTACGATTTTATTAGCTAATATTTGTGATCAAAACTAAGAGTCGGCAAAAAAAAAGAAAGCATAGATTCCATTCGTTTTTAGTATGTTTGACCTAAAAGATCAAATATCGAGGAATTAGTTGTTGAAAATACTGATTTCTTGTATATTTTATGCAACAACTTCAAAAATATACTGAAAATATTTCTTTTTTCCTCATTACTTTTTGGTTTTTCAGCTTTGAGCAACTTTTCAAATTCTGTTAGAAAAATACTTTATTACAGAGAACTTGTTCTTCAAAAAATCTGCAAAACTCAGAGTTGTCATGTCATTAACGGGATCAAAAAGTTCATTGACTGACGAATAAGACAAAAAAAAAGTGCTATGTTCACTGGTCTACGCAATATGTGTTAAACATGATATACCAATGTGTTAGAAAAGTGATTGACAATATGTTTGTGCTGTAGGCATCAGTGATGTTAGTCACTTGTAAGTTGAATGCTGTTCAATACTAATATGTTTTTCACATATATTTTCATCCGACTTACCGAATTCGTTAATGTCAAGAATAGTTATATGAAGATGTTCGAGTTGCTCCATATTCTTATAGAGCTTCTTGATGATCTCTTCGCTATTGGAAAATACATTAATCATTTTAAGACATGTTAGATTGAGAGCTATCGATTCTATTGTCTTATCAGGAAGGCAAAAGAAAAAATGATATGTTTGACAGGATACGTATTCATCACTCAGTGTCAATGATTGAGGTCGAAGAGGATGGTGTGAATCAAGAAACAGCTTGAATAAGTAGCAGCAATCTTCAAATGTTACTGCAGTGAGATTGATTTTTGTGTAATAAGCAGCAATCAAACGATGTAGATGACTTTGAGGTGTTTCAGGTGTATAGAAAGAACGAAGAACCTCACATGGTTTCATATAACGACAAATGATGAGCAGAATCTCATTCGGTATATCGCAAAATTTTGTCACACAATCCTGACAATGGTTTGCTGATGATGTTGAATAAGAAGTCAATCCTAATGAATGAATAAAACAGGAAAGAATTTCTTTTATGCAATTTAAATCAATTTAGAATCTTATTTCTCAATCAATTCAACACATTTTCATACATCTTAGAAAAGTCATTCGATCCCTTTAATAGTGACACAAGAGACACAATATTTACCAGTGTAGTCGACGACATGTTTCGTCATTGTTATTTTCAATCTAAATGAATATGTGGTCTTATTTGGTGAACCTATAGCTCGATTTAATATGAATATTGCGCGAAGGCTACCCAAAATTTATTTCTCTCGTCTATCATGTTCATGCAGTAGTCAGATATATATATTGTGACCCGATGTACAGCAATGTGTATAAGACACATTGACTAGAATAATCGAACATAGGTGGTTACCAATAGAATGGAACTTCTTTATATCAAACACATCGCATCGTCGCTATAATTGTGTAGTCAGACAAAATGACAGGAAGGGCAAAAAGCATTGATTGGATCATATCTTGAAGACAATGAATCCATTACAACAAGACATGACGCAATGTACCCAAGCAATCAGAAACGAAGAATTAAAGCATCATAACAATCACTATTGTTAACCTTTTTAACGGATTTTAACTTTAACAGCATTATAATGAGTGAAAATAGAAACGTTTAAACACGTTAAACAAATTATTACATTAAAACGAAAAATTCGGGCATTTTTCATACATTTCAACGCGTTTCAAAGTTAAACTCTTAAAGATACCTTTCAATCAGATCGAAAATCAGCCAAGCCCCTTAAATTACCACTTCCATAGGTTAGAAAGATAGAGTATGAGATTCTGCGCATGTCTGGGTACTTTTTTATTCAGTGCATAAAGAATTTTCCAGGATTAATACTCTTAGAGTGCTCTTCATTTTTAAATGTTTTGAATGATACGCACTCTAAGAATATATAATCCAGAAAAATTCTTCTTACACTCAATACCCACACCCGATTACGACGATAAATAGCTATTGACACATTTCCAAGAAATAAAAGAAACAACAGAAATTAATAAATAAGAGTGATACTTGTTTGTCTATATATTACAGAGAATAAATAATAATCAAACGAATATAATCGTTGATATTCTTCTAAGTTTGATTGTTGACGAATTTGATCACTTCGATTCAATAATTCGAACATCTGAAAAGTCTTCATAGATTGACATAAAGAAAAAGAAAAAAAAATAGAAGAATTGGGTTTTATTTCAGAGAGGGATATATAATAAGACGAAGATTAACTGGTTTATTTCTCACGTATTAATTTAGTATAATTCCTTATTGAGTCAACTTTTTTTTTTATCCATTTTCAATTATATTCAGAATAATTTATTTGATAGGAATACATTTTTCGATTCTCGTCTCATATATAGACTATTGATGTTGTCTTTTATAAGCATTCCTTTAAATTTTTTTAATTTAAAAATGCTGATTAAAAACTGAAAAATTTTCAAAATTTGATATAAAGAATAACGTATGATTCAATTAATAAATGAATAAAATAAAAATGGAATTTTATTACGTAGAGATATATAATTATTATAAGAAGAAGATTCATATTTACTAAATTTTGGTTAATTATAGTGAAATTCTCGATATGAATCAATCGAGGTTTATTTATTAATAATTATTAAAATAAAAAAACACTTAATATTAAAGCAAATGATCGATTAGAAAATATGATTGACGACTGATCGAATATTAACCAATTCAACTCGATTAAACTATTCTTCATTTGATGAATTTGTTCCATCGAATGATTATATGTCAAGATCTTCATTATCATTCAATAAAAATTCAACTTTTTTGAACATTTTTTCATTTATTGACTTATTGAACTTTTCTTTTTCTATTATTTGTCTGTAATATTCCTCATTGAAATTAAATCCTAGCAGAAACAATATTTGTAAAAAAACATTTTTTTTGTTGTTGGAAATATTTTTCTTTCATTAAAAATATCTCGATAAAAAACAATAGTGATCTGTTTATTTTCATAATTAAATCAATTTTCTATTGATGTTGATTATTTTCAAAACCAAATAGGTACTTAAATTTAGTTGTTTTCATCGAATATTTCTCCTTATATGCATATTACCAAATATAGAAACAAATAGATCTAGTTAAATCAACAAATTAATGATGGCTTTTTCTTTTTTTCATTAAAAGTTAGGAAAAAATCAAATAGATTATCGTTGTTCAAAAATTTAGTCAGTAATTATAATTAAATCCATTCGACATAGAAAAAAAAACGGAAATATTCTTCAAATAGAAATGATACCTAAGAAAATAGTTATTGAAAATTAAACTGACAAACTTTTGTTTATTCTATTTATTTATCACTTTATATTCATTTAATTTCTTTCGATAGAATAGTTTATATTTACAAAAAATTCATCTCATATATATTTTTTTTATATATGCAAAGTTAAACCTATTTTAACACAGTTATATCCATATATGAAGAAATAATTAAATCCGAAACGATATTTTTCAATAATTAATATTTCATAGATTTAATTATTATTTTCGTCAATTAGTTGTTTTGTGGAACTCACGTATGTTTTCGAAGAAAATAGTGAGTGTAAGTTTTAAGTTCGAGTTTTCGCGGCTCCCCCCCTCCCCTTACAGACAGCCCCCCTTACAGACCATAGCAACCAAAAATAATATTATATACAAGTACGCCCCCCCCCCCCTTACAGACCATAGCAACCAAAAA
>CAJNSZ010003335.1:0-11498 GCA_905329745.1 Rotaria sp. Silwood2
GACTCTCGAAATTTATCTCTCCTGCGTGAACAAAATAATAATCTTTAAATCTCATGCATAAATAATGGTACTAGTAAATTTTTTGATGGCGTATTTCTTTTGTCAAAATCACTTATTCTATTCAACCGCACATGAAAGGGTGTGAGTATTGATGTTGGTGGAGGTAGATGTAGGTTTGGATGTGGCTCGGTGCAATTTTTGTCTTCTTTTAGCTTACTTCTACATCCACATCCTAATATTAAAAAAATCCATTAGTGTCTAATAAGACACACATTGAGGCACCTCCAACTGCGAACATGGGGACCACTATCGAACCATACAAGTCTCCATTGATACACAATTGCAATCCATTAGTTGAACTCCATGTTTGCACAACGTGAGTCGGTGCATTTGTTGGAGGTATTGGTCCGATTACAAAAGGAGCGTTATTATTTGAATTTTGACCGATAATCGATCCATTTGAACTGAATCCAATCATTGACAGACACCAGGTGCCCCAGCCTACGGACGCTGTCGATAAATGAAACACTGTATCAGCTGGAAATGATGAATTAATCCATAGAACGATGGAATAAGCTTGATTCTGACCCAAGGCCCAAAAGCCACATGACTAAAAATACGAGTTTAATGCATTGAAATGGATTGCTTGATTGATTCTATCCGTCATTCGACTGATGCAACTATTACATTGCGCAGTAGTTGTAGCAGTGATTACATTGGATCCAATATTCACAATCGAACTATCAAATGGATAATAAACGATAAGCGATGCATCATTAAGTATTTCGCACGGTGTTTTAACTCAATTTGTAACCGTTATTTGGTCGAGCAGTTTACTAAAGTTGTTTGCTATAATTAGTCCATTCATTCCAACTGTATATTAAAAATTTATATCAATATTTGAAAGAGAAAGATCAAATAACTTACATTTAACATCATAATTTTGGCCGAGGTATGACAAAAGAGGTGTCCTGCTTGATTCTAATAGACGATTCAAGTATATCGATTGTACATTGTTGTCAAAGTCATAAACATAACCTATATGATACCAAGAATAAGTGGTCAGATTTGTTACACTGTAGAGGTCGTCTCCGTAGAAGCCCATATATACTTTGTAGTTTCGAATGATGTAATCGAGACATCGATCAGTAAGATGGGTGGCAATGGAGTCATCGTCGTAACAGTGATTCATGTGCTCAAACACGGCATACTATCATTACTTGGAATCCAAGCTGTAGCTGGAGGGGTAGTAGTTGTTGTAGTAGTTGATGTTATCGTTGTTGTCACTGTTATTGAAGTTGTCGATGATGAAGATCCAGATCCGTTAGCCAAACTATAAACAAGTCCTAATTGGAGGACAATAGCCAAAGAACATAGAAGCAATTGAATTATAGCAATAGCAAATGAACGACAGCGAACCAAGCGGATTTGACGCCGACTTCTATTGACAGAGAAAGAAAAGAGCATGGTTCAGACAGCAGCAAAAATAATTATAGAGCATACTTGCTAATGATAGATACTCTTGAAGGCTATTTTAACTCTATCACGGAAACTTGAGGCTTGTCTTCGGAGCTCATCCATGCTTGTGAATGTAATCACATATTTTATGAGGAAGTTCTCGTTAATTCTCTGGAACGTCGAAATATTTGACTTCTTTGAACAAGCATATGAAAACGAGGATCAATTACTTGTTGTAAGCTATCACTATAATTCATTTCAGTTTGAAAAAAAGGCGTCTGCTTTAGAGCAAAGAGAATAATTTCGACTGAAATGAACATCTTTAAAAATTACCATTTGTCTGCCAAGTGTAGGTCGAGAGAAGCTGGTGCAACGAGACAAGAATCAGAAATTTGGCTCAATGGTAACAATTCTGACGAAGACTATAGAAAAAAAAAGATTATTTATCATGAAACATTGATCGAACCATGCTTTTACGTGAGCTTCACTTGAAGGTGGGTCATCTGTCCAAAGATAAGACGAGTAAATGGTTTTATTCATCATCGTCTATTTGATACACCTTTGCAAATAGCTTACTACATATAAATGAAAGATAGTATGGTGGCTGTTTTTCTTTATTATTGACTCTTTTATTGTTTGATTAAATTTTATTCGAGAGCATTCTCACACTGTTTAGATGCTAACATATTTTACAATTCTATAATTACAGATTCCGTAGAATATTATGCTAATTTCATTTCACTACATGTGTGCAACTCCTTAGGCGATAGTAGAATTGAAACATCTGGTTTGCTTTGAAAATAAATTATCTTTGTGATTTGCTTATTTCAATTTTGACACCGTCGAGCATTGTTCCTTCCTTTCTCCAATGTTTAAACACAAATTTCTCTCGAGCGAAAGTATAGAGCAGAAACTTTCAATGAATGACACGTAGAGGGTGGGTGTAGGTGTTTAACCACAACCACCCACACCCGTATCTATAGGTTTTTGATATTTGGTTAGAAAATAATCATATAAAATCGAAAATTCCCATATTAATAAAATTTTACATTGAAAGTTTCTGCATTTGTTTCATTTATTAGATTATTTGAATTAAATATCATATACTCTTGCTTTCATACATAATAGATGTACAAATTGGGATCCGATTTTCCTTCCCGCACAGTGTGCATCCAGATACCTATTTGGCTAAAAATGAAAATCGCGATTTTTCGAGATTTATATACGGAAAATATAGGCCGTCTAATAGTATAAATAACTTTGTTACGACCTTGAAAGAAACAAAAAAAACAGTTGCTTGAAAATCATGATATAACTGAGAAAAACTATATCTGACCAATTTACCCTGTTCGACAGACAAATCAAGTACATTTTCTGAATCCCTAAGCTGAGCTGTATACAATGGTAAACAAAATTTTTCAATTTGCACGTTTAACTTCTGAGAAAAAAGTAGGGAAGGGCGTAGAAGATACATACAAGTACTCGGCATGGGGTGAAGCATCCCATCCAATCGGTCTCATAAAGTGAGATGCAACGAAAATTGTCAGATTTCTTCCGTCTCATGGGACAACAATATTTGAAGTATCTCCCATCCCATGAGACAAACGACTCTTACAACAATTTTGTTTATTAAGAACAACGCAATCATTTCAAAATAGATGTCTTTTCTCGCCGAAAAATGAACTGTGTTATGATAAAACCGTGAAATACGAAGTGAAATGATGTAAATTCGATAGTCGATTGCTATATCTTATTTGTGTTGATGTGTGTATGTTTATTTTCTGATGTTATAGACTAATGGTTAGGTTAGGTTAGATTTTAATCACTTTATGTGAAACTGTCTACATACAAACTTATCATGACCATATAGTAACAATAGATATACATATAAGATATTAGAGAAAAGATCGAATAAACCAAGCGAGAAAATAATACAGTGGGAAAAATACACGCATGATAACATCAAAACAAAAAAGACAAATACGGGAAGAAAACAAGAGAACACGGTAAGGAAAACAACTGACGGAATGAAGAAAAAGATAGCTATAGTTAACCATATGTATAAGTACAGAAAGAGAGAATGAAAATATATGAAAATACTTCCACTGCGTGCCTTATAGCACGTTTACAAACGTACTAGAAATAGTTTCCAATGAAATCGGCAAATATCTGTAGAAAGTTTTTCTTTTCAAAGTTGTATGATAAGCGTGAAGTCTTATAGTATGGAATGAGACGAGAAATTGCCTGTCCCACCCCATACGGAGGTCTGTTGCAAATACTCATCATTAAAAAAAAACTCTTTATGCACATATTGAGCTCTGAAAAAACTTTCTTGGATCTCTCAATTTTTCTTTTGGTTGCATGTATGAAACGCCTATTGCTGTAAAATAAGCAAACATTCTTGGACTGTGCAATAGATTTTCCATGAATCCAGCTTTAGAGAAACATTTAATCGAGAAAAGTAGTTTATTCGGAACCAGCACATTAAACTGCGTTAAATGAATTTTACAGCAAAACAATTTAAAGAAAAAAGTTTTCTTGAAAAACATGAGAATAAGCGTCTCCTCAGACATTTTTCACCAAAAGACTTGTTTTTAAATGCTTTTCTACATCATGTCCAATGATTTTCGAGCAAGAATGTCGCATATCGAGCTACCATACAAAAAATTCATACTGTATCTTTTCACTCTGTATAGAAAGATTTTCTTTGACCAAACGTCAGATCCAAGTGCTCTGATTCGACCAAGAAAAAATTCTTCGATGCATTAGAAGAGAACTAGACAACATACTCCTTCGAAAAATCATGTGCTGCTGAATAACAGTTTTAGTAGAGAAGAGCTCAGCGATAGATTCAAATTCTAATAACTGTTACTGTTCTGTGATCTCTTTTGAACTTTTTATCAATTCTTTGTCTGGATTCAAATTGCTACAATCGGAGACTCGACTTTTGCTTCAGTTAGTTTTCGAACGAAGACATGAAAATGACGAAGTCTATTCATAAGAGTTTACGAATAAGATTCTAGCTTGAAAAACTATCAAAATTCAGCATATTTACTTATAATTATTGCTTTAAGTATAAATTCTTCGTACGAGTAGCAGCACCGAGTATGAATAAGGACTCGATGCAACTTGAATTAAACTGTACTGATTTTTACCAATCTTTTGTCACAGATAAAATATCTTATAACGTTTTTTAGTATGAATATGCAGAGCTCTATGTCTTCAAGAATTTGAATGATTTTTTGGTGGTTTCGCCATTATTAACACATTTATCATAAGAAGGAACTTCGAATGGTCAAAGAAATCTTCTCGAATAATTGCCGTTGTCATATCACCAGAAAAACAGACCTTCAATAGAAGTGTCACATACATACTTCATTATTCATGATTATACATTGCCATTATTAGACGTGCACAAAGTCGTTCTTTTGCGAAAATATCAATATGAACTGAACAAAAATCATTTACAGACTTTTTCGAAATCTTTACTTGCAGGTCAGCTTAGAAGACCCCGTGTCTTCTAATGCAAGGAGCGAGGAGAGTTGCACAATATCCTTCTTTTTTTGTTAGATGCATTTTTTTTATCCCAGACACAATTGAAACATCTGTTAAAACCATAAATAACTAACAATCTCTTCACTGTATTTAATATTCATATGAATGGAATTCATCATTGTAGTGTACGCTTTTGTCAATCACACGTATTTCGTGAAGAATTATAACGATTATTACCAACAACAATGACAAATATTGAAATATTTCCGTTCCAAAATTGATTTAGTTTTATGTCTAGAGCAGCTGATGAAGGACGTATTTTACTTGAACTTTATTTATAATAGATAGTAAGTAAAAAATAAATATATAATAATATCTGATTTTATTTTTATTATTTCAATGCTCGATGAAACATGATCAAGTGAATCCTCTGATAGTAATCATAAAATAAAAGCAACAATGTTTTTATTAAATAATCGTGAAATATTTGTTGAAAATCTTTTAATCAATAGCAATGGATAACGTTTAATCGATGGATATGCATTTAAAATCCGATTTGAACAAGGTTCTTTTTTACTTTTTTTTTCTTGTTACTGATTTATATGCAGAAAAAAGATAATCATATAAATATTCTTCAACTTCGTATCCATAATTTTGGATCACTATATATATTAACATTAGTTACTGAGCGACTTTACAATGAAATATAAAATTTATTTTAATAGCAGCAAAGATATGTAATTGACAATGTATAAAGAGAGACTATCATTTTGACAGAATTTATCTTGAATAGATACTGATATTGTTAAATTACATTTTTGCACTACTTAATAGTGACCATATGACGTAAGCATTGAATATTTTTCCATTCTTCATATAGTGTACATATAGACTGTTTTAAACTAGTGAACTAATGTATTTTACTATATGATAACGTAATTCTACATTCGTTCTCTTGTTTTTCATCTATATCGATAAAGATGGAAAACAACCTCCTCTCCTGTGGGGAGTATCGAGCATGCGCGTTCAAATACTGCCATACCTAATGAAAATAACATAAGTGAATGAGAATGTGGATGTAGCTATAGCTGTTGATGTGTTTGTATGATTGTCAAGCTTCTTTTCATTCACATTCACGCCCAACATCAACTTGATACGGATCTGTTTTAGTTCCTAAATCTTCCCAAATAGTTTCCTATTTCTATTCTCATTCTCTTTCTAAACAAGTTTTATCTAATATGAAACATATTGAAAATTTTTATATTTAAAGCTTCCCATAATTGTTCATTATAGCAAACAATATTTTCGAAATCATTTTTATCATATTCATTTTTATTATTTAATAACGTAATGAGTGCATCAACAATCGAAGGATCAATATTTATCTCGAATGATATTTTCAATTTTTTTTCTTCAAAATTATTTCAATATATTTTTCTAATTCAATCTCGTTGAATAAATTGACCTTTAACGAGTAAATTACATATATTTTTTACTTTTTGATGATCTTCTTTTGTTGATTTTTGCAGTATCTTTTTTCTACGCAAAATAAAATGGAGTCGTTCTATTGTGTCTCCAATGGTTTTCTTTAAATAAACTAAATGTAATGCAAGAATTTCTCATATTCCTGTTGATTGATCTCGATAGAAATTCTCTTACTAAAAACTTCTTTTGAAATATCATCAATAGCTGATTAAGAAAGAATTTTTACAATCTGAAGATTTGTCATCAAATTTCTTTATTAATGATAGAAAACACAAATCCTGTATTTGAGAATCCTGAATAATCTTCACATTTAATTCCTATTTCAAAACATTCTTTTTAGTCATTGAAAATTCTTTTTCTTCAAGGCAAACTTTTCCGATATGAATTGTCTCTTCTTCTGGTTTTTCAAGAAAATTTTCTAATAAATTATTAAAAGAAGATATTTGTAGAAAGTTATTATTTAATTTTCCTATAAAAGAAGGCTCATGTGCATTTAAAAGGACATTTTTTTTTAATGAACATTCTTAATAGGATCAATTTTTTCTTTAAAGTTATCAGATCAAAATGCCCTACGATTTTTTAAAATATTTTCAAAAACTTAAATAAATATATCTCGAGATTTTTCTGATATTTTCTTAAATAATAGTTCAAATACATTTTTGGTTATATTTTTCTTCATTTGTAGCTGTTTTTCACAAAAGTTCTTCTTCAACTTCAAGATGAAGAATACTTTTTTTTATTTAAATTACGAAACTTTAGATACGTCTTTATTACCTGAGTTAAATTTTGCCTCATTCAATAATATTGTCTGATAAATCATCTAAATTTACTTTTCATTGTTTATTAGAAAATTGATATAATTCATAAAGTTCTTCATAAACAGTTTTCTCAACTTGTTAAAAGAATTGTCCATTTTCTGGCGTTGCATTTCTACCTGTTCATCCAAATGTTTGCTCTTTTACTCGAATATTATCCAGTAGATAGCTTAAAATAACATGCATTCCTGAATTCTTATTCACTTCATTATCTAGATGAATATCAGTTCTTTATCCACCTTTATTAGTTACAATAATAATGTCATCTGTTATTGCAGATTTTATTCGAAATCTTTCTTCAATATTATCTTCATCTTTTCTATATTTTTCTATTATATAAGGAGGGATACTATGTTGACTAAATTCATTCCAAGTATTTTCTGTTGTTTCAACATTATCACAAATAATTAAAATAGATCTTAAATTGAACTAATCGCTATATTCAATTGATACTTTACTGGAATATTGAAAATAAGATTTCTTGTTTAGCAATAAATCTAGGTTTTGAACTTTCTGCAAATAATTTTCTATGATATTTGAATTCTAAAAGTTGAGCCAAACCATGATTCCATCGTATAGAATATTATTTAACTTCTGTACTTTTATTAAGTACAATAAAAGTTTTGTTTTGTTTTTCAATATTTTGAACATCTTCTTGCATAATTTATGCTTGAAATGCACTATTTATCCAACAATTGATTTTATTATTAACAAAATTAACCTTAATCTCGAATGAAAATATTCTTTTCTTAATATAGTCTCTTTTAAATTGAGATATATCTTCAAGATTTTTTTTTGTTATGTCATTAAAATCATTCATTTCTACTCTAAGTACTGTAATCTATTCGTAATGAATAATGATTCAAGCCATTTTAAACCTTGAATATCTTGAGACAGATAAAGAACATATCATTTGGCTTTATCTCAACACAATATTGTCAATTTTATCAACAATTAAAGATTGATAATTAACTTCATCATCTTAATTACAAATATGTTCACATGGAATTTTTAACATTTAAAAAAATGACCGGTATTTTTTCTCTCCTTCTATAGCGAAATTTCGATTACTCAAAACAATATCAACAGCTTTTTCACATAAAACAAAACGAGACAGCACTTATTCCTAGAATAAGAGTATTTCCTTCATCTTTTCGAACTTGTACAATTAATTCTTTGTCAATACTATGAATAAAAAGTAAAAATGCAACTATTTGATTATCTTTTGAAAACTGTAGTTTATTTGAAATTGACCAAGCATATAGAATTTATGGAATTATCTCATCTAAATGAGAGCGTACATATTCTTTCGAATTATCTTTACATGATTTAAGATTAAAAATTTTCTGAATTTATCGATTTAATTTGATTTTTCCTCTCCTTCTAAAATTGTATTTTTGAAATAATCAAATTTCAAAGTAATTTCATTAGCTTGTTCGAAAGAAATTTCTTGATAATAAATACTTTTCAATAATTCATCTAATTCCTTAATTTCTCTATTGAAAAAGCTTTGAGATATTTCAATTTTCTGTAACCAGCAGTGCAAAATCTTTGCACAAATGTAGAATCCTGTTAGGCCATATTGCCGAGTTCCAAACTAATCAAATGTTTTTTTTTGTTAGAAAGAGCAATGTGTGAACTACAAATTTTGTATCTTTGTAATGATGTATTCGAAGCTGAATTGATTCTTGATTTTTATAACAATAAATAGTTTTTCCTGAAACAGACTGAGTAATTTGGTCGTTCTCACTACTTGACTGTTTTACAACGATAAAACATATTTTTCGAATTATTTTTTTCTGCTAAAATTCTACAATTAATTATATTTTGAAAAAATAACGCAAAAAAATTCATTTCATGCAGGATTTCTGGTAGTGGTGGCTTATGTTTTTGTAAGCGGATGGTTCTTATAACACGTTCAAATTTACAAGAATTTCATATTTCGAACTCTTTTGATTAAAGGGTCAAAAATGGATTCAAAAAAAATGCTGATAGATGATATGGATAGAGGTTTCGATACGCTACATTTTGATGTATACATGTTGTTCAAAATAATGGAGAAATATAGTCATTCCTACCTGTAAAAGCGTTACAAGAAATTTTCACGAGGTGTTAGATTTTTCACTTTTCCTCCTTCTCAAATTAAGTAATTAAAAATATATCTGCCCACAATTTGTAGTTCACACATTGCTATTCCTAAGAAAAAAAAATTAGTTTACATCTCAGCAATATGGTACAACAGGATGTGACATTTGTGCAAAGGCTTTTGAACTACTTGTTAAAATCTCAATGAATAAAAATGCTAGATCATATAAAATCTTTTAAGAAAACGCTAACGCTTTTGCATTAAAAATAGTATTAATTAATGCAATGCTAATGCTAACCTGATACCCCTAATTTATAGCAACGATCCGATGAACAGTAAGTATTAATGTTAAATTAGATTATTATTTATTATTTATTTTAGATTTAAATCAACAGCACAAGGAACAGTAATTATTATTTTGAATTATATTTTTTTTGTGTTTTGTGTGCTTTAGATTTATACTAACGGCTCGATAAATAGTAAGTGTGTGTTTTAAATTTTTGTTTTTGATTTTTATGGCTCCATTCTAACTAAGGAGAAGCTTGTGCAAATACGATGATAAACGATGTTGTATACGGCTGTTGTAATGATCATCCTGGCGCGTTAGAATTTTTCTTTTCAATATAAAATGAATGAGATTTTTCAAAAAGATTACTGAAAAATCCCGTCATTACCTAAATTCTTCCAATCGTCTGATGAATTTTATTTTCATTATCATAATTTTATTGTGGCACCACTCTCAAATAATGATTTCAAATTCGGTGAGTCAGTCGTCGAAAAATTCTACTTCCGAGAGACACTCCCTTTTCAGCATTTGTTGCATTCGACATGAGTAAGCCTTTTTCTTTCCTCTCTTGTTTTTTTCCTCTCGCAAGAAAAAAACAAGGGTGTCATTGGTTTTTTTCTTTTATTTGCACGTCTCGTCACTTCTTACAATACGCTTGTCGTACGAAGCAACAAAATTAATATTCTTTCAAATTGCGAGTAAGAAATTTGCGTATAAAAATAGCTGAATCTATTTTCATCGCTCATCATCTGTTGTAGAGCTGAACCATTTACCTTAACTTACAACTAACTTAAGAAACACTATATAAGCCTTAACATTGATGAAAAGACATAATCAGCTAGCACTTATTTGCTTACTATTAAGAAAGGATCCTTTAGACCCCTACCGAAGCTATTCATCTCTAATTTTTTTTTAATTTTTGTAGCTCAAATGAGAGATAATATGCTGAAACTTATGAACCGAAAATATTAGGACTTTTAGACATACTTATGAAAAATAGTGAAAATCATAATCCTCTAATTCTTGGTGTTAGACCATGAAAATTAAAAGAAATGACTCTTGTCACATTTTGTCGAATTTTTGAAATATTCTTTGAGATATTACACACAAGGTAAAAAGACGTGCACAGAGTCTTAGTAGGAACCCTATTGGTGTTGCTAAGTGGCAAAATCATACAAATTCAATGAAGAAGCCTACATCAAATCGAATATATTCTAGCAACATTCATTTTTTATGAAAAACTCATCTGTACTTACGTTAGTCTCCGCATATTTTTAGGAAAAAAATAACGGTTTTTCGTAAAAAATACATTTTGCTCAAATACATATGATGTGATGTAATTTTTGTGCTGTTGTTGAATAGGCTATTTATTTTGCTCTAGTAATGAACTATAATAATGCAAATTACTAGAGGAGAACGTTTTATTTACAGTTTTAAAAGGCTTTGGTACTAGTCTGGAAAAATATTCAGTTTTTTCAACATAAAAGCAACATCAAATAAGTTTTAAAAACTGCTTTTAAATCGTGGATTTTGATGATCCGGAATGAGATAAGATACTTCATCTCATTTCTCTTTATGAAAAACTAGATGCGTAGGTCACAACGGCTATAAGTATATTCTCTGAGATAAATTCAGACTACCCCGACTTGATCATATTTTTTCCATTTTATGAAGCAAATACAGGGCGTCCCAAAAGTTTCCGAAAAAAGTAAATTTGAATATCTCCATTATTTATCGAGCATAATCAACTTTTTTCTTGCAAAATGATAGGTAACGGTGTGAGGTTTTTTTTATACTGACGAGGTTCACAACTACTGTTCAAAGTTATTAGTTTTGGCTAGTGTATAAAAAGCACTCGTTTCTCAGTTTTCAA
>CAJNSZ010003336.1:0-11497 GCA_905329745.1 Rotaria sp. Silwood2
ACTAGAACTCATCCAAAACAGACTCGATCTTGGCAATATTTTCAGGTAGCATAGTACTTAAAGAGATCTTACTATTACTGAAACAATAAGGTCTCTATCTATAAAGGCGGCTTAGTTATATGAAAAACAAAAATGTCCTAAATTTATGTCCACCACTTTATACTTGCATGAATATATCATTGATTTTCAAAGCTTCGAGCTGAAAAACTTAAAAGACTTAGGTCAACATTATTTCTAGGCATGTAAAACTTTGAACAACTCTTTCAACATCTTCAAGATCGTTTTAGTATTTTGAAAAATCTTTGTCATTCAACATTATGGAAATAATTGAGATACAATAGAAGATATATACTTCCTTGGAAACTTTGTACGCTTGGAGAAAGTAAAAGATTTGATGTCTTCTACTTCTGGAGGAGCTTTGTTATAAATCAGACCTAATATAGATTTTGCTCATCATGACAGGATATCTTGAACAACGATCTTATGTTCCATACTGTCCATGAATCACTACCATTATATTTCTTCAACATTTATGTAGATATATGACTTTCTTGTTCGATAATTTTCATTAGCAGTAGTAATTTGAATTTTTTCTTCAGTCTTGCTTTATTTTGCAAGAATGAACACTGTCAATATTTTAGATTATTATTTTTTCTCTAGAACTATTCTTCTACGAAGCATATCTTCTTGTTTTTCCTAGCAACTTAAAAAATATTATTTTATATATACAGAGAGTCTCTATGCACTTTCAACAATGCCATACAGAATACGCATTTCTTCTAATAAGTTTTCCAATACCTTTTCATTCGATGGTAGAAAAGTTGTCTTTGTTTAGTGCAACATTATAGGCAAGACGGGGAACCGAATATCTTACTAGCATTTTAGTGAAGATTACGACACCTGAGTTTAATAAAATAGTAGAACTTTGATTACATAGATGTTCATTATGGTCCTTACATAGACGTTTGCAAGGCAAAATATTTCTGTAATCTACTTTCTCAACAGCTTTTTCTCATAAATTTTAACTTGTTACATTCTATTCCGGTGAGTACTAAAAAGATAACTTCTCATGTCAGCTTCTCCTGTCAATTGTTGTATATGATTTTACGCATTGTTCCAGTGTATACAATACAACAGGATTGAAAGCTATTGACATCATTTGTCAGTACTTGTGCAATTATAGTTCAGCATACATTAGACACTGGATACAAGACTAATATTCATTACACTAACAAAAATTGCGTGACTGTTGTATCACTTTTCTTATACATCTTTCTTTTTTTGTTATATCTGACGTTGAGTAATCATAGAACTAAGGGAGATCATGCATATCAAGTGAAAAATATTTGAGAGATTGAATAAGTGTGCCATTTTTTGAACAAGATAGGAAAAAAAGAATTAAATTAAGGAAGAATACATTCTATATCGTAATTAGTAAGATGGCAACAATATCATTTTTATGTTTCATAGCAAGCAGTTAGGTTTCAAACGTTTTTTGTCATAGGTGAACAGAATAAGACTTCTACTTCCTATTTTAAACGACATCTCGTTCGTATTAAGTCTAAAATGGTTGCATAGTGATATAGTTGAGAAGTATTAAAGAATTACTTAGGTGTATTTACGTAGTTCATTCATTATCAATAATATAAGATTTTCTATAATAAACGCCCATGGTAACTTTACGCTGGTTTTTTGTATTATCAGAATGATACAGAATTTTTAATAGAGAATTGAATTAGTATAATCGCATTGTTATCTCTTTTTTATGATACTATATTCATTTCCTATGGAATATGTGTCGGAAACAATATTTTTCTAATGGTAAACTTCATCTTGTGATAGTCATCTTCTCAACTTCATGGGCTATTATAAAAATATGCTCTGACCCACTCTGAACGCCGTTTTGAAAGGGACTGATATCCGTCGATAGAATTTGAATCTCTGAGTCTACTGGATCTCATGCTGAATCGTTTTGGTGACAATATCAGAAAGATAAAATACAAAAACATTTTAGAGTAGCTGACTTGGATCTATCCAGAGCCACTCGGAACCAGAAGCTCAAAACAATAAATATTTGAAAAAGTGACCCTATGAAAAGCTTTGGCGGATGCTTGGTACCTCTATAGTCAGTAAAAACATGTACCAGGGTCACATTTGACTTGACTTTATCGAATATTTATTTATTTTTCGAGCTTTCGCCTCAGATTGGGTCGGAATGAACTACTTTAAATTTTTTTTGTATTTTATCTTCGGGATATTTTTTCCAAAACGGCTCAGAGTTTCAAGCTCTATCGACTGGTATAGGTACCTACAAAAACGGTGCCCAGAGTAGTTTAGAGCGTATTTTACTTAAAGTCCGTCTTCATTGATCCTCATAACATTGTCCTTCTCATAGGAGTACATTTTCAACAAGTTACTCTGAATTAATCAGTTAGAATAGAGAAACAATCTGAACTAAAAGATCCTAGCCAAGAGAAACTTAAGTTTGGAAGAAAAGTTCCAGAAAAAACTATAGGGTGATGATTTATCGATGAATATTTTGCACATAAAATATGTATTTACAAAGGTTTTTTGTAAATGCAAACAATTTTCAATAGTCTTAATTCGTTCCAAACTGCGATTGACTTGTGCAGATAGAATTAGAGTAAGATAACCAGAAAGAAGAATTAAAATAATGGTGAAGAAAGATGTGATAGGCTTGTTCAAGATTACAGAAAATGTTAACCCAGTACATCTCTGGTAAGAGGAAAAATAAGTCTTCTGACTAGTGTCACACCAGAACTAACGTCTTCGCTTAGGCGCTATATCAGACTTTTCCAATAGGCATCTAATCTGAGATAATCAACAGCAGAGCCTGAAAAAAGATCAAGCGGCGCAGTCGAGAGCTCTTTTTTTTCCGACAAAGGATATCTGTAGTAAGTGCACTATCTCTGAATAACTTGAAAATAGAAAATGATATTCGTAACGGATAGCATTATTTAACAGCATTGCTTGATTGAAGTTTTCTTTTTAGAAGGGGCAGATGTAAATTTCAAGAGGATAATAGTATCGAGATAGAAGCTGGATAGCTTTCGAAGCAATGTTTAAGAATCTCAGAGCAATTATTATCCTCGGAATCTGTACGATGCCTTAAATAACATATTGTGGGTATGCAGCTAACATAAATACATCTCATTTACCGTTAGAAAATGTGGACAGCATTGAATATGCATAAATCAACTTCATGAGTCCTTTGTATTAAGCCTGTCATTGTCTATTTTCAAAATATTGTGAAATCTTTGCGTGTTTAACAGGTGATCTATTAGCAATATTATCTGTGTAAACTATTGATGTAATCTGATTATCACCAAAAGAATTCCACTAAGTGAGTCTTTCTTGAAAGCTAAAACTATCTAATGAATACTAATTGTGTAAGTTTCTTCTTATTGCACTATTCTTCAACTGAAGTTTATCAATAGATTCTACTGGTTTCATTCATTCATAAATATACATCCTAAATGGTATTCTTTTCATCTATTGCAATGAGAATTCCTTGATCTTTACAAGCATTTTTCGTCTCATTATAAAGTCCAATTTGAAAGACTACACTCAATCGACTATATTCAGATTTTTAGTGCAATCTGAATCTTCAATCGTCTATAACGGAAATTTCTTTGCATCTTAATGGTCTCTTCTATGAAGCTCATCTTATTATTTATAATAGCTACTCTGGTAGCAGCAGCTATCGTAGTTCCAGTTGCTAAGCATTTTTGGCCAAAAAACAAGCAAGTCGTACCATCAAGTAGGATCTTCTTTATTAGTTAATGAATATTCAAGTTTATGCATTTGTTAGATGAAACAACGACAGAAGGAAGTACTTCAATCATATCAACTACACCAAACGGTAACTATAAAATTTACGAAGAGTAAAAAACGCATTTTTTTCAGTGTTTTAAACTTTTTTATGCTTTGGAAAAGCATATATCAGCTTTTCCACGTAGCGCGCTAGTTTAGGCATTGAGCATTTATTTCAAAATTCGAAATGAACTATTATCCCATGTTCCAGATCATACTTGGAAGTGTAGAAAAATATATTTTGTTAGTCGAAAAACTATTTCTGTGAGTCTTTAAAAATATATACTTGAAGCTCTAATTACCCAATTGTCTGTTACAGTTTTTTTCTATCTTACTTTGAAACTAACTGTGCACCTTGATGTTTAACTCCGAACGTGCGCTTTCAAGTATTTCTTTAAACTATCATGTGCGACCTTTCTTTTGGCAAGATAATAAACTTCTGTTCTTTCCTTCACCTTGAGATATTCTCGAAATAATACTTGATTAATTTTGCTGTAACAACGTTACGAAAAAGATCTTACTTTTAAATTTCGGTGAGTCACTTCCGCAATACCAGCAAACAAGTTAGTGCACCATAACTAACTTTTAAAGACAATTCTGACGCACTAATTTGTTCTCAAAAACATTGCATCTTGAGGCAGATGAATGTAACGCTGTTAGGAAAACTTGGTTTTTAGTACCATATTCAGCTTATATAATTGAGCAATAATTCCAATATTACAAACATCAGATAGCGACTGGATAGATTTGAAAGTTGATTTCGCCATTTAGTTTACTTATTTAGTGACAAATCTCTCTAAAAACTCATAATTTTTGTTTCATTTCCTATTTTTCTAGCGATGATTAACTTTTGCCATGGTAACTCGTACATATCGAGGGAATGTTTTGAAGTGCCTATTTGTTCTTGAGTTCGGACTCTGCGCATTATGTAGACCTCATTGAGATATGAAAAAATTCTCAAAAGGTTAGTTACCCTTAGGTTTTTCGTCGTGATCTATAGGCATTTTACTGCAATTTTGCGTAGGCATGATATATAGCAACAAACCGAATTACGGTCTTTCGAGTTGAGATTATGCCCACAAGCAGATATATTTGTGAACAAAATGTTAAGAAAACATCAGCTCAAAAAAATGTCTTCTTCTTGATTTATCAAACTCCCAAAAGCCACTCATATCCCATGGAAAATGCTAGAGTTTTCAATTTTTTGGGATTATAATATTTCAGGAAGCAAACATTTTTTCTCAGCTGCCATTTTCAGGATATTTTACTCACAAATATATCTCTTTGTGGATAAAATCTCAAGTACAACTACCGTAGTTCGATTTATTGGTATGTCACATGCTATAAGCTAATACTCCAGTAAGATGCCTATAAGTCTCGACTAAAGACCTAAAGGCATTTATCCTTTTGAGATTTTTCATACTTTAAAGGGCTCTACATTATGTTCAGAGTCCGAAATTGAAAAGAGACTTGGAAGTTCAAAATGTTCTTCGTGAATGTTTCTCATCTATAGCAGAAGTATATTTTACTGCTGCAGGAAACTTTGAACATGACAGAGATCTAAGAAGTGTCTCTAAGTGTCGGCGCGATTTTTAATGTTTAAAACCGCAGAAGCATTTGTTTAAAATTTAAAAGAACTGATTGAGGCGAATATAGGGCCAATAAAAAAGATGATATCAATGTACGAAGAAAAACGTGTAACAGCATAAGGTTTGTGTTTTTGTTTTTGTTTTTCTTACATGAATAAAAATGGTTAGAGGAAAAGTTGTTTTACTGTTCGAAAGCTCGTTTGATGCTTTAGAAAATTTGCTCTGAGTGTATTTTATTTGGAAATCGACTTTCACAGGAAATTAAACCTTAAGCAAGAGCATTCCAAATGTAGGGTCTTTTTATGTAACATCATTACACTACCCAAAAACGTTTCTGGAAACTTGAGACTTCAACGAAGAAAGCTCATTTTCATGCCGTGAATAGAGCTCGATGAGCTGCATCGAATGACGTTTAAATAAGCTTTCTACTTCTTACAATTTCTGAGATAATTGAAAAAGTGTGTCAAAAACGTAACAACGTTACATTTGAACAAGCCGATATGTTTGCATTGTTTCCATGAAAGAAGCTTCTTCTTTTCCGATCCTTTTCTCCAAGAACAGCGAAGTTTTAGATTTTAATACTTTTCTTCATTCATAACATGCTTAATTTTTTTCCGAGAAAATGATGCAAATAGATATTTGTTATTAGGAGTTTTTATAAGATCCGATGATAAAGAATCTTTAGCAGAAAAATAATACTCGTTTTAATCTGTATATGAAAGATTCTCTACATAGAACAAGATAAGCATCCATGCTATTTGCTTTAACGACCCTTACTCTCACAAAATACTTTGCTAAAGCTCTTGTAAATCGAAAACCTAATTACAAATATATTAAAACTAGATGTGAATTGTGACAATAAAAGATGTTATCAACTAGCAAATGTATTCATTTGAATGGATTATTGTTGTTTTTACTGGTTTGATCTCCCTTAGAAAGAACCTGTGAATGAATAGAACAGAGGAAGAGAGAAAAAAGATTGTATAAACATATGCATGTGTACATGGAGAAAAGCGTACTCATTGAGAACATAGATAAGTATAAATATAAAGAAGAAGATAGCAATTGGGAGTGTACTATATATTGTTAGTTAATGAAGGGCATAGAGGATGAAAAAACAGCGAGAGAGAGAAGATAGACGACATACAGATGTTGATTGATGAAGAATATGAACTATTTATTGGCACATGCATGTCGCCCTCCTACTCAAGCTTAAGCTCCCTACTTACTATAGTTTCATATTATTTTGATTTTTTTTGATCCACTAGCTTTCCATGTTCCAAAAGAATGTGTGCATTTCATTTTCTACCTATTAGCAATTTTTCCATTTTATAGGTGACTCAACAAGTACAGTAATCAATATGACTACCAATATAGTGAGTATTTTAACTACAACCACAATGCCTGTCGGCGGGATCAATACTACGAGAACGGCAATTATCGGTCAGACAAGTACCACAACCACAATGGCTGTCCCTGTGACAAGCACTACAAGGACAGGTAGCGTTGTAATATGAAATTTGGTCACTTATGTATACTGTTATCAATTATTAATTCTACTTTCACTAAAAGAATTAATTCTTCGGTGATTGGTTTTTTCTATAGAAAAGGTTACTACAAAATGTTCGATGTCATACATACCTTTTAACGAGTTCTCTGCAGATGGTTGTACTTTACTTCCCTAAAAATGTCATATTTTCAGTCAATCACACTTTATGGTAACGTGAGACCTACCACAATTGTAATCCACCGTTTAAACTCATATGAAGTTGAAAGTGGCTTTCGGTAACACTACGAAAATTCTAAAAGAATTCGTGCCCATGGATCTCTCAAATCAAGCTATGATTGTTTTTGTTAAACTTTTGACCCATTTTTAGGCATTCACTGGAAAATCAAACAACAGATTTTCGATCTGCAATTTTGTATGTGGATAGGTCTAAGAACTCTTAAAATATCCTGAAATTTTCAGCTGAAAACAGTGTTCATTTGTCAAGATATCAAATTGCCAACAAATAGTCGCTTGTCACACGGCCATGTCACAAAAGTCGAGTGTACTTGGAAATCCAAGATCCCGACAAATGAACATTGTTCTCAGCTAAAGCCTGAAGGATATTCTAAGGATCAACAAACCTATCTATGCATAAGATTACCGCTCAAAATTCTATTAGTTGCTTTTGATTTTCCAATATATGCATAAAAATGAGTAAAAAACTCAGTACAATGGTTATAAATCTGCTCGAAAGCCTCATGAGCAGTAACCAGTTCAAGCGTTTCCTAGTCTGATGAAGACTTCATTGTGGGCTTAATATGATCTCGAACAGTAGTTTACACTTCGTGTAGTTGTCTCATAAATAGAAACCATCTATTGTTATTCTCAACACATTCTCACTCCAATAGATATTATCCATATTCAATTTTTTCGTTCTACAACAATCGTTTCCAAAGCAGCACGTTCGTTCATTAAAGAATCTTGCTTTTTTTATTCCAAAAAATCATCTAAACTAATTATTTTGTTGTGTGTTTATTCCACCACACTGATAACAAAAATTAATACATGATACACTCAAAACGAGTATTACATTTATACAAACGACTTTAAACAGCTCCAAATGGTGCTGTAAATCGTCATTTGATATAACTTGTCATTGTAGTGAAACGAAACTTACTCAGTTTGCAGATGTCTTTTCACAATGGTATTTTACCATATCATAGAAACCGCTCAAAGTAATCAGCTATTGTCCTTTATTCTATTAAGCAATAGTGTTCGAGTAGTTTCCAAGATATGGGTGATGCTAGTATATAATTTACAGCAAACTTTTATTCAAAAAAGCTACTAGGAACTTACAATAACGAGAAAAATTCTTAACTGATTCATGTCATTTTCACAGATATTTCATATATATGTTGGAGACATTAAGCTAAGAGAACGTGGAAGAGGATTCTTGCTTATGTAGCTTTGAAAAACTACAATAATTTTATCGATTTTTCGACCCACGACAAGGTAATCATCGAAACAATGGCCAACAAAATTTCCACTAATAATCTGTACAAATACAGATATTTGACTCGTTAGAATTTTGTAAAAGCTTCAATGCAAACAAAAGTATGTTTTATTCACAAGATATTGAATTTCCGAAAAACTATCATATACTCTATAGACTGCAGAAAGGTTGAGTTTCTTCGTGATTCCACATATCGGGTAGAAAATCTTAACTTCTATTGATACTTTTAAAAGCATTTATATCGATCATGGGACTCATCAAAAGAAAAAAGTTAGATTAAAATTCTCGTGTTTCGTTTTTTTCTGTAAATACCTTACATACGATCACAAAAATTAATGAAATGACTATAAATTTCTAAAGAAGTTTCATCAGCCACATTACTTCAGGTGATTTCTCAGATTACTGTCTCCTACATATAAATGAAATATTGCTAAAAACGGTAGAAATCAGTTGGAGACCTTGTCTTCTAAGTGATCGCATTCCGATAATTAGTGTACAGTGGTGTGAGATAGTCTTAAAATTGAATTTTAAATCTCGTAATCCAAACTCGACCAAGCAAGCACAATTTGATATTGCAATAAAAAGTTATGAGATGACGATGTCTCATTCTATTTCCAATACATTTGTTCAATTACATGTCATATAATTTCTAGTTCAATTCCATCTAATCTAGAATTTCTTGTATGAAATTGAATGAAAACTAATCATATTCGTAAATTTCTAAATTTTCACACATGTAGTCAAATCACTTTTTCTCTTTATACAGTTGGTATTTTCGTCGATACTCATTATGTTGTGAAATTTTTCAGTCTATCAGTCATACTATCTCGAAGAATCATTCATACTAGGAAAGAACGAATCAGAAACTTTGAAATTCATATACATAGTATTTCAATTTCCAAAAAGTGGCACTTGTTTTTTCCAGTTTTGGGTTTGAATATGAGCGTTCTTTGCCACTAGAATGTAGAAAAGAACTACCAACGAAAAAGGATTAAAAACTCATAACTTATGCATAAGCTTCAATTGTTTTTTGTTCTTTCAATAGGCACTTTATCAATCGTAATATCAAACTACTCATCAGCATTGACTTCCTTTAGTCAAAGTTACTGCCGTTCAGGTTGTCCTGGAGTAGCAACCTATTACTATCAAGCCCTTCAGTTTACCGTTTCCGTGAATGGAAATTATACTATTATATCTGAAAGTGATATGGACGTATATGGTTATTTATACAATAATAGTTTTAATCCTGCTTCAGCACTGACGAATGTCTTAGACATGAATGATGAGGGCGCTGGCAATGGAGGACAATTCATGTTCTCAAGAATTTTTCAGACTCTGACACAATACATTTTAGTTGTAACAACATATGATCAAGCTGTAACAGGACCATTTTCAATCATTGTAACTGGTCCGGCATTGATTCAGTTTTCTCAAATCAACGGATCAAGTAAGAAGTCAATGTATTTTAGAGGAGTCCCTTAATCAAACAAAATAATCACCGCATGATGAATCTCTGCGACTATGGAAATTATTGAATGGTTTTTTGCAGAATAATTTATTTAAATTGAAGCAAAGTCTTCGTTAACATGTAATATTGCCATTAAGAAATTCGTTTACTACTTGTGAAGAATCATATTTCGAAAATACTGTGTTCTTTTCTGTTCGATAATTGTTAAGACTTAGTTACTGTTGATATTTAGTCTAAAAATTTGATTGTCAGTTCGTTGAAAATAGCATCTTAACTCTTCTGTATTTCTATTCAATGATCAAAAATCATTTTTAATTTCATCTCAAAAGTCGAACTTCTATAACGAATAGGAACTTTGTTTCCATACTGAGTCTAGTACTCCGAAATCTGCATATAACACATAAGCTATGTTTCTTCTTATTCAATATATTACAGTCGACAGAGTAAATACATAAATGAGGATACTGATCATTAGGAGAGCATAGAAAGAAATTCAAAACTCTATTTTTCAAACTTGGTTTCTATTCAAGTTATCCAGATATGACATTGCAGTTGTCGCATATTGCCTACAATCCTATATTTTTTGAACCGTTTCTATAATGTCTTTTTTTCAAACATTTTCCCTACATTCCTATATTTGTCGAAACAATGCAGACTTTCATGAAAAATATTCCATAATCTAGAAAAAGCTAGCTTGCCCTTTGATGTTTATAGCAGAAAATGGAGGTGACAGTGATTCTACATATGAATACTACTTGTTTTTCATTTTTACCGAGATGATTAAAGAGATGTGATGTAATTAATTTTTTTATTTTCTCAAGATTCTTATAGAAAATAAGTGATCTTTTTTGTGACACACGATCTAAAAGAAGTGTTGATGTATACAGTTGAAGATTCAGACCCCATTCATCTCCAATAAACAGACAACAGAAGTCAAACGTCGCAATAAGTTTTAAGTGGTTTTGATGAAACATTTTTGAGCAAAGCTTTTTAGATAGACAGTAGATATTCGTTTTCTAGCGTATTTAATGCGCTATCACAGCAGATAATATTGAACTTTGCTATGCATGATCCTATTGAGAAAGTTGGAGCTCAACCAAAAAACTTTTATCGCATGGCTCTCGTCCGCCCCCTTCCCTCTTCTATTCACATAGAAATAACAGTTACGGTGGTAACGATACACAATCGGCCATGAAATACATCTGAGTAAAATCATCTCCAGCTTAATGATACAGCTTGAGAACAATTGAGCAACACCTCTTTTTCGTCATAGATATGATAGTTATGTTAATGCTGTTGTTGTTATTGTTATTGTCTTCTCATGGATTATGACAGACATATCCCTGAAATTAAAAGCTATTCCAAAAATACTATAAAAGACGACAAAACTGAAGAAAGTTAGTCCCTATCCTTCTTTCACAATCACTTTTTCTATGATAGGATTAGCATGTTTCATCATTGGTACGCATTAACTGTACGTAGCAATCGATAGAGTAAAAAATATGTTGACGAATTTCTTCTTGTACACTGACAGCAACTCTATTGTGTTACATCTTTTAATTCCACTGGAATTGCGCTAAGATCTTTCTATACTTGTACGTATT
>CAJNSZ010003337.1:0-11495 GCA_905329745.1 Rotaria sp. Silwood2
TAATGAATTTTATACCAAATGAAAGTTCGTCAAAAATGAGATCTATTAGTACTAGATAGTAAGGGTTTTGTAAACTTTATAGTGTCGAACTTAAGGAATTTAAAAAAATTTTCTACATTAAAAAATGTTAAACAACTCACATTTTATATATGGAAAAAAAGTATTAGATTTCCCATAAAATTAGCTTTTGTTCATTATTTCTACTACCTTACATGTTTCGAAATACACTTATTCAGTTCAGTTTTCCACGTTACATCTGTTGAATACATTTCGAAACATGTAAGGTAGTAGAAATAATGAACAAAAGCTAATTTTATGGGAAATCTAATACTTTTCTTCCATATATAAAATGTGAGTTGTTTAACATTTTCTAATGTAGAAAATTTTTTTAAATTCCTTAAGTTCGACACTATAAAGTTTACAAAACCCTTACTATCTAGTACTAATAGATCTCATTTTTGACGAACTTTCATTTGGTATAAAATTCATTATATACTATTCCTTGAAATAATATTATTTCCTATTCTATATCTTGGGGTTCAAGTCAAGTTGGGCACTCCCATATATATTTATATAGTAAGAAGAGAAGGAATTTTCGATCAGACACCTTAGTATGTATCTGTTATGATTTCACATGTGTCCATTCTGATTAATAATGGAGACTAGAAAATTAATTAAGGAAAAAAATGAAATTAATTTGATTTGTCAAAACTAGAACAAATCGTATGAAGTGCGAAGTGCATATCTCTATTACTTATCTTGCGATGTTTCTTGATTGATGAGAGCTGCTATATAATTCTTCTAGATTAGGAACAATCCAATGAATTGAATCGTAAGGATTCGTCTTTTCTCTATGGAGAATAACACGATTACAAATCTCACCAATAATAATCATTTTCGATTACAATATCAACCAATTGTAATTCCAATTCTAATCAATATCAATTAATTCCGAAAATGAGAGTCATGAGAATCGGAACTGATTCAATTTTACCCAAAACTTACCTGCCAGTGAATTGGAAAAAGGCTTTGGTTTTGACTTTGTCTTGCTTTCGCTTGCGTAACAGGCTTGAACACCTGAGAAAATAGCGTCCGATGGAGGTGAGGCAAGGAATCTAAACAAGTTCCTTTCAGCATCAGCAAAATTTCGATGTTCAATCAGGGCGAACCTGTTTCATACAAGGAAAATAATTCATAATCTAATACTGGCACTTCTACAACTTAAGATTCTTGTTCCAATAGTTTTTCTTGAAGATTATCTTGCGACATTTGGGAAACACTGTACGAAGTCGCCGATTATCTATTGTGATTGGTAAGTGAGAGACAAAGATCGTCTTGGAAATAGTCAGTGGTGATGCCTGAGGAACTGACAGAGTGACATTTTGTTCAGCTAATGCTTCTGAGTTCTCTGCTTGCATTTCAGAAGAGATCATCAAAGCTGGCGATGCCGAAATTTCCATGTTCAGCAAGTGTTCAACATCTGCGAGTGGTCGATGGTCCAATAAGATTGAGGATAATTCAGATACGAAATCGAAAATTGCCTGCTCGTCCTCGTTGATATTTGAAGAAGATTTACAGATGTCCTGTAAATGTTGATCTAAATCAGAGATATAGTATTTTCGAAAATGTATATTTCAAATTTTTCTCTCTTACCTGAGGTTGTCTCTCTCATAAATGTAGGAGGAGTTATAATAGACGACATCTCAAGTGGAACATTTTTTGAACTACGTAAAATAGTGAGAAATGAAAAGAGCCAAAAATAGCGGTGATAGATAACAGGTTTAATGCTCTATGTCTTATTAAATATTGCGACCTAGTCTCTTTCTGGCAAATTCTTGTATACCTCTATATCTGAAGCAGTCAAAACTAAGGGTATAAATTGCTCGGGCAAGCCGTCGATGGTCGTAAAATTTTCAAGATTTTATAGTCGTTATCACAAACATCCAAGCGATGTAACCGCAGTTCGACGACAAAGCGGTTGCTTGGTTTTTGAATATTTTCGATTTCTGAATTAGTTTTTGGGAGTATTCTTGCCTAATTTCTTATATTTGGTGTAATTGGATGTTTGTACATTCATGTTACTAAGTCCAGTTTTTTTCTTTATTCATTCCCATGTTCCTTACGAATATGAGTAATAGAGGATGTTGGGATTTTTTTTGTGAAACACTATCTGAAAAGAGTGTTGAAGTGTTTAGGAGTAGAAACTTGCATCCACTCCCTCCTTCCTTCCCCCACAGATCATAACAGATAGGCTTCAGAGATCATCAAAGACCATCATACAGAAACCCAGTGCCCATCATAGATTGTGACAGAAAGAGTGAGAACCCATCACAGACATTGACAGACAGGCTTCAGTATTCATCATAGACTATAATAGAAGACTTCAAGAAAATGTCAAAGATAATGCATAACAAAAACTGATTGGAGTATATATGAAGTATTGTCCTGTTCAATCTCTATAAATGTAAAGAAAGTCATGATGAAGAAATGTATCCTACTATGCATAAAAAAAGGACAGTTTTTAGAAGATTGGTATCAGCAGCTACATCATGTTTCACATTTTCTAATCTCGCATAGGATTGCTCTAGCAGCTTTTCATTAATGGTCCAGATTAATACATTCGAGGCGATTCGATTTTCTAAGAATAAAGCTTTAACAGATGCATTTTCATTTATCTGAAGATAAATGCATTCTTTCATCTTTTCATTATTTCTCTCATGTATATAAATGTTAGCGGTTTATTCAATGGATGCAGTGCATCAGACATAGACATTTTCTCTCTGAATTACGTCATTTGAGTTCTTGATACCTTTTACCTTTAGTCTAAGTCATGCTGTTCTGAGTACATTCTCTACTAATGAAACTAGCTGATCACAAGCTCGAAGAAAATGAACTATCTATTTGCAATGTCGGTAGACGTTGTCATGGTTGCTAAGAGAAGGGAAGGGAACAACAATCAAGAGAAGTGGGCTATGCGACAGTAAAGAAAATAAAAACCTTCTGTTCTGACTGTGATCACTTTTTTTTCTTGATTGATTGTTTTAACGAGAGGCATCATACTGTGAAATAAAGGACTCAAAAAAAAATAGTGAAGGGAAAACAGATGACGCACTATGTTCCAAGGACTGAAAGAATAGGGTCTAGAAACCTTAATTCACCTGTGTCTGTTTGCCCGTCTACTTGTCTGTCTGTAACAAGCGCTTGGCACAAATGACCATTTCCATGGCACAAATGATCATTTTCATTGCAAAAATGGCGATTTTCATGACACAAATGCCCATTTCGATGGCACAAGCGACAATTTCTATGGCACAAATGATCATTTCTTTGGCCCAAATGAGAATTTTACGGCATAAACAATCATTTTCATGATATAGATGACTGTTTTGTGGTACAAATTACCATTTACATAGCGCAAATGACCGCAAATACAACCATCCGGTTGCCCTCCTTCTGTCAGTCTAAGACCCAGTGAATCGACCTCCGATGTCGATGAATGTTGCTTGTTTAACCTTCTGTCTAAGAAAAAAAGCTTGTCAGCGCAGTTCCTTTGGAGCTGAAATGTGGAACTCACGTATATCCTTCCAATTTGTTCTTCTAATACATTATTCGTAAACTGAAAAATACTTTTTTTCAAATAATTATGAATCCATTAGAATACTGTATAGAATCTGAAGGCTTTTGTGCGTCGTTGCTGAGGTCTGTAATGGTAGCCTGTCTGTAATTGGGGGAGGGGGGTGGGGTGGTATGTCTGTAATGTTTTCTTTCCCGTTGCTATGTGTTTGTAATGGGGTGGGGAGGGAGGGGGAGCCGCCAAACCTCGAACTGAAAACTCACACTCACTATTTTCTTCGAAAATATACGTGAGTTCCACAAAAGCAAAAAAACGGTGCTTTTATATACAGTTTCTTGTTAAAATATCGAATAGCCTACCGGTGGGCCACATCGCTGCGAATGTGTTAAGAGCAATTAAGTTTTCTACCATAAAGGATATGGATTGGGTGGGTATCTAGTTATAGGTATTGGTATCTATCTTCATCTTAAACTCCATACTCAGGAATAAGCCCATTACACTCTGATTATTCTAAAGATAATTTGTTCTACTCTGTTTCATTCACACTAATAGTTCATCTGATAATTGATCATTGTTATCATTAGACTTCTGTATGTCTTCTTTAGAGAAGTAGCACCTGATATGCGGCATTGTCAATGAAGTTGGTGGTGATTGAAAAGATGATGTAACTGGCTGCAATAGTATGATGGGTTGCATATTTGTCTTGAACATACTTTCAGCTAAATTACAATAGAAAATGATTTAAATCATAATCAAATATATTATAGTAAAAAAGAAAAGTCACAAATTTAATTGATATTCATAAGCCATTCTCTATATCGCAAAATTCTGTAAAGCCCTCGACACATTAGAAGACTCCGGGTCTTCTATTCTGTCTTATCATTCACAAGTCATAAGGGGGTGTGGGTGTGAGGATGGCGTGGATGTGGATGTGGATTTATCTCTTTTAATACCCACACCGATACCCTAATACAGCCACACCCCTGAATATTTTCGCAAAAGAATTCTAGCATTTTTTTCACGATATACTACCAATGAGCATTAAAGTGACCTCAAGACACTTTTTTTATACAGAAAGCTTTGTTTTTTTAAGCTGCTCTTTCCTATTAGCTTTTTCTCATGAGTTGTCCAATTCAGGGCTAACATGGTGCTACGACAATGAAAGCAAAATATTGCCATATTAAAAAAAATTATATATTAACATATACATAAATGCTTTAAAAGATCAAAAAGCCTTAGAAATCATACAAAAAGAGGCACAATGTTTACGCAGAATCTTCTAAACTCTATTTTCTTCCGTTTGTCCAAGGGTGGGGTCCTCTAGTATGGGGAGGTCTTCTAATATAAGGGCAAGTCGTTTAATGTGTCAAGGGCTTTAGGGCGTTTCAAAACTCTTGCGTAAAAGTAAATTCATATCAGTTTATTCTTTATGAAAATTAATCAACTATTTTCCTTTCACATGGTAGTTATGAACGCAAAGTTTGTATTGATACGGACCAACTTCACAAATAATGTTGACAGATATTGCTTATGACCGAATCACAAAAAGTCAGTTTTTTCGATTGCCATAAAAAGACCTATGTATCCTTTGTTTTTCTGGAATAATTTGAACTCTGCAATAGCCACTGTTTTTCTAATTGCTCAGTATCGTTTTACGAATTTTGTTTTAGATGCTGCAATAAAAAGGGGTTCAGTACTAATATTAGTTGATGTATCGCAGAATATGTTAATAAAACGATATTGAGCAAACGAAAAAGCAAGATATCGTAAAATTTTAAATGATTAAATAAAAAAAATGATGCATTGTGTTTTCTATGAAAGTCAAAAAAAAACAAAGTTTCAATATTTGAATCGAAGGTGATAGCTTGCAGTAATACTTCGGAGATTGATGTGTATCAATAGCAGCTTTGTTTTCATAGTTAGCATACAACTACTCAGAAAGTATTCATCTGTGAATTCGATACTAGTCAATGTCTTGTTTAAATACTAACAGCTATATCTTATTATATCTCTCGATAGTATTTTAATGTGATACCGATCGAAGAAACAACTCATTTTCTACAAGTCTTCTTACACGTACCAGTGAGTCTCTAATAACAATTCGAAACAATTCTTTCTAATAGTATCAACAAAAGTATTAATGAATCTGAGTAATGCTACTTTTCCTACGCTCAGTTTAAGTATAGTTAATTATATAAAACGAGTTTAAAAAAAACTCAGATACCATTTGATAAATTGGTTTCAGTACTGTTTGGTGTTGACATAGTAACCATATCGATATTATTGTAATCTAAAACCGTACAGAATAATAAGAAAGACTATTATGGATATAATTGTGAACCGTTCAAAGGTACTGATTTATTGTCATTAGTAATGACATTGAGATGCGAAGTAATGTATCTTTGTATAAGCTTATGTGTAAATAAAGTAACATCAGTTGTTGTCGATAAAGAATCTACTGGAATACCGCATTGACACGGTGAAACAGAAACATTTGCATGACCGTCTTTAATCCAACTAGGTAAAGCAAATTCGATTGATTCACTCCAACCTGCATCTTCTGTGAAACTTTGTGTAAGAGTGCCAGCCGATAGTATTACAAATTCGTTTGGATGTTGAATAATGCGATGGTAACGAACATGATATTTGTCTAATACTGATGGATCAATTAATATTTGTCCATGATCAGGACAAATTGATGAGTTTTGCTTATGTATTATTGTTTGCAGAGTTATTTTTTCACAAGAAGGAATAATATACCAATGACGTGCACCTCCTTCATGATGATAGTCAACAGAGAAGAGATGCCGTTGAGCACTAGTCAATGGAAAAATAGCGCCTGGTCCATGTGCTCTCCTCAAAGATGGAACAAATTGACACAACACTTTCCTACCACCTAATTTCAGAAGTGATTGGTTAGGCAAACACTGAGTGTTAAAATATAAACGAGATATCTTTTTTTTACAAAAGAAACTCGCATCGTGCAATATTGAAATATTCGTCTGTCGTCGCTTGTTGTTGGAATAAGATAATGACGACCAGAAATCATGTTCATCTGTTACTAATGCCGTTTGTGAAGTGGACTCGTCAATATGATCAACTTTTTGTACTAAGTAGACAGGTTCATCTGTACTTATCTTTACAATCTGTTCCATAGCTGGATTTAACATATTATTTTTTCGTCGTTTCTTTAACGCTAGTTTACAACTGGTATTCGGTTGGATCTTTATTGCGCCAAACTCTTTCAAAAGTCGCTCGTGTTTGTATACAAAATTGACAAATTGCGTCAGATCGTTGTTATTGATTTGTAAAGTTGGAACATTTATCGAGATTAATGACATTTTTACACTAAATATTTACAAAATTAGATCCCGTTATTTATATACAACTATACTAATAACTATTAATCTATTCGAAAAATCAACCGTTTTAATGCGGCGTTTGATATCATACCAATCTCTATACATAGAACTTTTCTTACAACTATAAAACGTGTCTCTTGATAGAAACGAACCGATCGATTAAGTGTGTCAAATATAATCGACACTCACTTATGGAGTCGCTTTCGCCGTTCTGCTGCTCGAGGGTATTATTCTTGGAATAGAAAAATTATTTTCGTGTTTATTAAAGAGAGATTCTAAGAAAAACAACTTATTTTATATTGATGACATTCGTATAAAGCAGAGCAGCAAAAATTATTTGATATTTAAGTCGGCGAATATGATGTTACCATCTGTAGAAATCTAGACTATTAGTTGATACAGATTTAATATTTCTCTAGTATTATTCTCTAGACATTTATGTATAAATAAACCTCCTTGCTCAAAATAAATATTGGCATTATGAATCTCGAGAGAAATAGAAAGTCTATGAAAAGATAAGAGCGAAGTTTGATTATGTTGATATGTGAGGATAGAAAAAATATATATGGTGTTAATATAGCGTTCTTTGGTACAGATAGAATTTTTCAACCAGGTTTAGCAATTAAATGTCTATCGATAATAGAAATATCAAACTATATACATGTTTATAAGTCGGGGTTGTATAAAAAACTACGACGAATCACGATTATTGTATGCTATACATTACGAACTTAGACTATTGTCATAAACGAAGTTCGGATGTGATCGTAGTTTGGCCACGTATTTTTCTTATATGCAGCAAACAGAAATGTGCGGCGCTTGGCTCGCAACTAATTTTATGCAGTTTAGACTACTTTTTTCGATATTTAAAGAAAGAAAAATGCATCAAAGAAAGATTTTATGTAACTCACGTATATTTTTAAAGAAAGTAGAGTGTCATTTTTAACTTCAAGTTTTTGCAGCTTCTCCGCCACTACAGACGTCAACCCACTTCATTACAGATCTCAGCAACCGTCCACAAAAGCTTTAGATTTATTTAACAATAAAAAAAGCTTGTTAGCACAACTACGAGGTTGAGCAAAAAGTTCGCGGTCAGATCACGTAATTTGTGAACAAAATTCCTATGTAAAATACAGAAGTTCTGTGTTCACAAATTACGTGATCTGACCGCGAACTTTTTGCTCAGCCTAATTCTTTGAGGCTGAAATGTGGAACTCACGTATATCCTTCTAGTTTGTTATCATAATGCATTACTTGTAAACTAAAAAAACTTTTTTTTTTCAAATATTTATCAATGCATTAGAATATTGTGTAGAATCTGAAATCTTTTGTGCATTGTCGCTGAGGTCTGTAATGGAGAGGTGTCTGTAATGGGGTGACGGGACGGAAAGCCGGAAAACCTTGCCTTTAAAATTTTCACTTGCTATTCTCTTCGAAAATATACGTGAGTTTAACAAAAAATGAGTTTAACAGTATGAAAAATATGAGTTGACTTCTATATAATATTTCAATGCTGTCATAATTATTTGAAAATAACTATTATACATTTCCTAAAGTTCTTAATAGTGTAATCGTTGACTTCTTTTAGAGTTTAAAATTGTATGTTAAAAATCAAGGATGAAGAGCAATAATATATATTGATCTGTCATAGCATTCATATAATCAACATGAAAAGTATGATTCCATCTGTTTATCAGTGTGAAAGCTAAACAATATCACCACTTATGGATTGATGGGATATATCGTAATGTGGCAATGACTGCTGATGCATATAAACTGTATTATGGTAGTAGTCTTATTTATCAAATCGATAATGGTGAAAAAACAATAATAATTTCCAATTAACAAAAAAAAACAAAAAAAGTGACTATTAACGAATATATAGCAATAATTATAAATCAAATAGGATGCTCTGAAACGCAAAATGCACGGATAATGTACCAAGATAACAAGGTTGAAGAATTTACGTGCGTTGCACATTTCAGCTTCAAAAGAGCTGCGCTAACAAGCTTTGTTTTATTCTCCTTCCTTTGATCATTCCTATGTTTCTTTGATATCTTCGATATGAGCATTTCGTTTCTATTATTTCTTATTGTTGATCTTGTCATTGAAAATATTGACTTCTAGTTCTGCATTGAAGATTTATGATGAGTGAAACCTGATTTCAAGAAAATTATTGCCAGAAATACAACTTCGAGAAATATGCTCGCCATTATCATGTCAGGGTCAATCAAGTGTCTAAGAATGACGTTACAGGTCAGACACTACGCTAAATATGATGGATCTCAATCTTAGTTCTGCGAGATGCTGAAAAGCTCTTTCCGCTTTCAATTATATATTGGAGATGAGAGCAACAACGAACTGGAAAGCGACTGTTGAGTTTAAGGACAAATTGTTGAATTCTAAGGCTGAAATTAACCAGAATCGAAACAGTGTTTGATTTATAATACTATTATTAGACAGTTGATCAACCTGAAAATGATGCTTACAGTTGGGCGTGACAAACTGCAAGGATGTCCCAACATTCATTTATTCATGTAGGTTCACCCATCTATCAGAAAATTTTGATCTTTTCATCACTTATACCTCTTATATAGTGCTACTGATCTGTGACTATTTGAGATCTATATATTAGGACAAATGTGGATTACTATGGACGTCCTTATGATCACTGTGCTAAACGTGCCTTACATTATATTTGTTAACATACACCATTCTCCACTAAGAAATCTGAAACAACATTAACACATTCGACCCGATGTAGCCCACCGGTGGGCTACGCTATAGTTTAACGAGAAACTGTATAGAAAAGCATTTTCTTTTGCTTTTCTTCTTAAGTAGGAGGCTAAATATAAGGAGTCAACTGTGCTGCCTTTAGTACTTTATTTGAGTTCTTTACTCCATAACATCATGCTTATCATTAAAACACTCAAGACAAAAAAATTTATTACAGTCAGAACAGAAAGTTTTTACTTTCTTTGCTGCCGCACGGCTGGCTTCTCTTGACTGTTGGGCTCGTCCCTTCTCATAGCAGCCAGTGCACCGTCTGCCGACATTGCGCGTAGATCCTTCTTTTTCTCAGACATGATTCATATAATATACAAAAGAACGAAAAACTGACTTGAGCGATTATTCATTTGGTCAGTAAAAAATGACTCACTGTGTAGTGGTATAAGCAAGAGAACGACAAATAACCAGTAGAATATAGCCAAAAGGTCATTATGTGCATTTATTAGAAGATGATTGTTCACGAAAATGAACAATCTGAAAAAAATTTTACGAAAACTGAATCGGGTCGAATATGTTAATATCAATATTATTCGTTTATTATAAAATTGGAAAGTTAAAATACATTAGAACAATAACAAAAGAAATAACTACACAATGTACAAAAGTTGTATATAGAAAAAATGATCCGTCTTATTGCAGATGTATTTATATCGTCTAGTTGAGGTACGTATACGCACATGTATTATCGATTATTCTCACCTAATTCAACTTAACGACGCAAAAATTATTCATTTAAAAATAAGAAAGAATAAATTACAAGATAAATAATGCATCAATATGAGTATCTTATGATTGTGTAGATTTTGTATAAACTGGTGAAGCTCTTATGTTATTCATATTAACAAAACAATATTCTAGATGAATCTTGAGATAAAGATTCAAATGATTGAATTATAATATAAAATTAAAAGAAAAGAATATTAATATATTTACAATTGGTTTTATTATAGCTAACGCATATGTTTAAGAATATTTAATAATCAGAATAATATACTTCACATTTCCTTTCGAGACATTGGAATCAAAGGCTGTGGATAGTGACCCAATACACCGTACACATACATAGGATGACAATCGGGTTTGCATAGTTCTTCATGTTGTTTCTCATCTGTTTGATTTATATTTTTTTGTGGAGTAAAAATAAATTCAATTTCAGCTATGGTACTAACTGCCACGGCCATAGCACTAGTACTAATAATAATCAGACTCGCTGCTGTCTCTATCATTGCTTATTGATAGAGTCTATTCGAAATAACTTCAATACGGAGAAGCGATAAAAAAACAGCTTTCTCCGCTATATGTAGTCGTTGTTTGATAAAAGCAACATGAAAGAAAAAGAAATCGTTTGTTTGTTATATTAAATTTCTCTCTCCAGTGTGAATACATGTCGTCACACTTCTTGCATACATAATTTTATACAGCATGATTCTTGTCTAATAAAATAAGAAAAAATCACGACTAAACAAAAATATCTTGAATCGATCAATATATTTTTATAAGAATATGTATCCATCAATAATTGATTTTGTAATCAATATCAATACTGCATTTTTTTTCTATAATAAAAATTATAATAATATCGTATTTTATTTTAATTTTATGTATTGAGTCGGATTAGAGTAAACGGATGTTAGTTTTTCGTTTTATGATATTAATGATAACAAAAAATGCGAAATGTTAAAAAAAGAAAGAACGTGTAATATTCAATGTTTGAATTGCAAATAAAATTTTAAAAAAAACAAATCATATGAAATAATTCAGAATGAACC
>CAJNSZ010003338.1:0-11492 GCA_905329745.1 Rotaria sp. Silwood2
ATCAAGATTTTCAATTTTCGTTGTATTTCACCAAAAACGCCCAGCAAACGTTGTGAGAAAAATGCATCTAGTTCGTGTTTATCAGCGGTTGGTACATGCGTGATGTGAATGCCAGTGCCCAGACAGGCAAAGTCAATAAAAAAAACGCGTTTTAACGCGTTAAGGTTCGATAATAACGCCGTTTTAAAGACAAATTATCGTTAAAACGGCGTTATTACGAAATCATAAACGCGTTAAAATGCGTAATTCTGTTAAAACTTACGCGTTTTTTACCATTTCCGCGGTAGTTTTTACAAGTTATATCACATTTGAAGGTGTTGATACGTTTTAACGCGATAATTTCACATAAAATACCGCTTTATTCATTTGTTTTAGAACTAGGTCTAACGCGTTCATACAGATTTATCACTTTACGAAAGTTAAAATGCAGCATTTTGATTGAGAGAAAACAGAATTATTTTAGTATTTGCATAGTACATAAGATATTCATATGTTGAATTGATTTTCGAGTAAGATGAGAAACTTTGTTTGATGTCGAAAGAAAAAAAATCATAAAGATATCTTATACATATATTTTCTGATATACATTTAATTCAAACCTGCAGTTCTCATCCGTTCTTGTTCAATCCGAACCATATTATAATTTTTGTGGAACTCACATATTTTCGAAGAAAATAGTGAGTGTAAGTTTTAAGTCGAAGTTTCTTCCCCGCCCCCCCCCCCCTCCTCCCATTACAGACACCCGGCATTACAGACAGCGCCCATTACAGGCAGGCGCGACATAATAAATCATTGCTGTGGTTTATAATCGTTCTACTTCATCTGAGGCTGTGCCGCAAACATATATCTATAAAATTAGAGTACAGTAAAACCTCCATTAGTGAACACCTCTATATAGTGAACGCCTCTCGTTTGAACGCATGGCTCGGTCCCCCGATGAATTTTTGCTGGAAACAGACCTCTATATAATGAACACTTCTCAACTCTGAACAATGAACACTATTTCTGGTCCCTACATCAAAGAAAACCTCTATATAGTGAATGCACGTGGAGCAAAATATGTGCACGGCTACGAAACAGAAGTAAAAAAAGAGGATGCAGCGTACATTCTGCAGCGGTGCTAGACTAATTCATCGATGGTCTATCCATTATAAGAAAATTCGTCACATGTAATGGAATGAAAGGAGCAATGACGGTGAATAGTCCACGGTGGATTGATTGGTTGTAGATGAAAGAATGATGCACTTCTCAATTTACGATTGTGAAATGACGAAGACATGTCATGTTGACTGAAACCGAACTCAAGCTCATCGAAGCAATGGAAATGGTCAGATGATTACACTTACTAGCTGCCTCTCACCGACCATGAATGCATTCTCTTATCGCGCAGCTCACTCAACTCTTCATCGACCCGAAAAGAAGCGAGCAGGCAAAGATCCAAGTTTTCCATAGAAATGAATAAAAATTTGCAATAGCTAGAAGAAATAGTTGTTGATTTGAGCTAGTTGGAGTAAATTCTAATTTATGAGGTGCGTAGTCATCAGTTGGTTATACTGATCAGTAGCCAGTGACCACTGGAAGTATGTAACAGTTCAGTCAATGCAAACCTCTATATAATGAACACCTCCTTTAGTGAACACTTTTTGGAGGGTCCCAATGGTGTTCACTATTGAAAGGTTTTACTGTAGAGTTTGATCATTGAAGATAAGTAAGACGAAAACAGAAGGACAAGTTAGGCGCCAATCGAGTTGTTCAACATTTGTTTTTATAGCGGAGAAAACAGCTGCGATTGAATAATGAATCCGTTTTTTAACCTAACATAATCTCTAAACACACCAAAATTCGAAAATTTGCATCGCATTTCGCACGTGAGAGCCTCTCTCAAATGCCATCTAGTTCAAATAAGATATTATGTTTCCTTTTCTATATTATTGAATAAACATATAATGTTAATGCAAAAGTGCGTAGATCAAGTGGTGTTGGGCTGAAATATTGAGATGAAATGATGAATACATTTTCATTAAATGTTCAAATTTAAGAAATTGTTCATAAGATGAACATTTGTTTTCTTTCTTTCTAACTTCAGAATTATTCTACCAATCAAAAATAGATCTTTATATATTATTAATCAATCGTTGCGTTCTTCTATATACTCATTTTTGAATATGATGAAGTAATTATTTCTTTTTTTTCAATGTATAAAACGTTTCTTTTTTATTCTTGTGATGAAAATAATTTTTTATAGCTATGAAAATAATTTTTTATTGCTTTAAAAATCAAAAATATCATAAAAATTCTTCTTGTGATCTTGTAATGGAAATCATTTCTTTACTCCATAAAATCATCAATATCATTACTATCTTGATTATCCATATCAACACCATCGATTTTGCTTTCATCACCATGTAAACACTAAAATGATATCACATATGAACAAAATTATTATACAAATTAAACAATTTCTGTTTTTTATTTCATCAAAGACAGTATATTTGGGACACTTGAAATGTCAGATCCGAACAAGAATTTAAATGACGTTTGAGAAATTTGAATCACTTCATTCAACAGTATTGCTGCACTAGATGAAATACGATTGCGAAATTTCGAAATTTATTTACAAAAAATTGGATTTTCAACTACATCTTACATTTTCATCGTACTTAATCGAGTGAAACAATAGCATCAGATAGAACGACTAAAACTAATCGAATTTTACTCAAATTCTTGTTCAGATTCGATGAGTCTAAATGTCACAAATACGCAGTTGTTAATGGCAAAAATAAGATTTTAGTCATTCGCACAATATTTCAAGTACTAAATAGCAAATTGTTACTTATGAGAAATACAAATAATTACCTTACACATTTCTTGATCAGAATCTGACAAACTTTGTTGACTTTTGTAAAAGTTTTGTTCAATTTGACGAAATAAATCACGACTATAATTTAATAATTGCATTGCCGGATCTCCTTCACATTTAATACCACCTAAAGCTGTTGAATGCGATTGAAAATGTTGTGCAGCATCATTCAAAAATTCATATTCAAGTGATGTTTTATCTAAAAACAAATATAATATATACATATACAGATCTTCATTAACAAATTAGTTTTCTTTTTAGATATACGTTTAAATAATTGCAGTAAAATTATTGTCATTCAGATTCTTATCTACAAATCTGATGATCTTTTCAACTGTTTTAAAAGATTGAACAAAAATTCAATTACTTATGAATCTAGCAATTTTGAATCATGCATATTTTTTCTAACCATAAGTACGTGATGTCATATGTTTAACAGGAATTACTCGATAAATAAATGCAAGGTTTTCTATGATTAGACTTCTTCTTACATTTCGATGTCTAATCGAAGATAGATTTAAGGAAAAAAAATTTGATCTAATTTTATTTGTCGTACCATTTGTACATAAATATTATTTTCAGGCGTTATTTACCGAGGAATATATCTATTTTCATTAGTTTATCTAATCACGACATCGAAATGTCACATCTATGAATCGGGAGAGTCTCATTTCAGGTACTTTGTTTATTTTACATTATAGGCGCCTTGAAACGAATACAAAAATAAAAATAAAAATAATCTATATTTTATATTATAGGTAGCTTGAAATGAGAATAAAAAGAATTAATGTCTCAAAACCTTTTTCAATAACACTTTTAATGGTTAAAACGAAAAATGAAAATAGTAAATTTATCAACATTTTTTTTCAATAACATTTTTGATGGGCGCTCAACAAGTAACTTAAATATCATTTTTTTTTGTTATTTCTCAACGATATTTGTGATAAGCAATCATTAAACTATTTTAATATCAAGATTCTTTTCTTCATGTCATAGATTTTTTAAAATATGAATTTTACTGTATATTTAGTATGTTAATTTTTTTTTCTTCAATAAAATCTTACAATACAAGCTATTTCATCATTTAATTATCTATATGACTCATTCTCATTTTATCAACGACTGTCTATTCTCCAATTTACTTTAATATAGTGACTATAGTATTAAATATCTTGCTTCTTTTAATACAAACTTTTGAAATATACAATAAATAATTTTCTAGAGAATGGCACGATGCTTTATCTAGAATAAGCATAACTATTTGAAAGATATTCTGGTATGTTGAATTATATTTACTACTTGCGTAGCATTAAAAATTCATTTAGAAATTTCTGTTATTGCGTTTCTCTAAATTTAATGTATTACTATTCTAAATTATGCTTATATATATGAATATTTATGTATTAAAACAACGCAAATATTTATTAACAAAATAATACTGCTTTATTGTATTTATTCAACTGTAATGGATAAAGAAATTGAATTTCACTGGACTAAAACTCAGAGGGGTGCACCTGCAATTCAGATTGATACCAATTTATATCGTATTCAAAAACGTAACAATAATGGCTCAATTAGATTTACTTGTACAGATGAACGTTGTAATGCATCAGTTACTTTACTTGATGATAAGATAAAGTTTATCAGAGGAACACATCGACATGACGAACGTCTACCTCCATTTCATACTTTGCAAGTTGTACATGAATTTCGACAAAAAGCTGTTTCTGATATAAGAACTCCGTTACCTCGAATTTACGAACAAGTCACAAAAAATTTGTAGATTTTAATATGTAATTTTTTTTTTAATGATAATTTTTATTTTAGAGACGTCAATATGGAACAGCAGCTGAAATACCAATGTTTCAGCAACTAAGGTCTACAGGATACCGAAAACGTTTAGAAATATTACCACCATCTCCGAAGAAAACAAATATACGTACATTTATAATACCAGAGGTTTTTCGTCTGAATCTATCAAACGAACCTTTTTTGATCCATGATTCAGCGAATCCTGATCGTATAATAGTTTTTGCATCAAAAAATCGCTAAATTATCTCGGTATGTATGCAGTGATATATACACTTGAGGCATATAAAAAGAACCGAAAAATTTTGATGAACAAATTTCTTAATAAATATCATGATAAAAAAAATAATAAAAAAATTGATCTTCCAAAAGACCGAAAAAGATTTATTTCTGTATTTTGGATTTTTTGTATAATGATCTATACAAATGTTTCCATGTATATTTTAACTATTTTTTTTTACAAAAGATAAGTACTATTTAAAAAATCTCGTCTCATGTAATTATTTTAATATTTTAAACTAAATAATCAATCTTTTATATTTGCTATTATGAATTATTAAATTTGACTTAGGTACGTGCTCTATCATTCACTCAGACGGCACATTTAAAACAGCATCACGATATTTTAAACAAGCATACACAGTACATGCGTGGTTAGCTGATACAGGTAAACGACTAATTTAATAATATTTTTCATTAAAAACAATTTTTGATCATAATTCTGCTAATTTATATTTCTCCAGAAATTTTTTCCTTCCACGAACATGTAATATTATTTTATAGTAAACTTTTATGATTTTTTTTTATTCAAAAAAACTGTGTGTTTTAAGAAACAAATTAAACATTGTCACACAAAAGGTTCTTCGTCGCTAAATATCTGATATGTAAAAATATTAATACATACGGTATTATCAGTATTTCAATAAATCATAGATAAAATTTATCCATAAAAAGAATATTATAATACTACAAGTAGAAACAAAATATTCACAAAATTATTTTATCTTGTTATGATCTCTTTAAAAATAATTGAGAATAAATTTATGATGTTATACTAATAAATTTGAAGTTTAGGTATGAAATCGATATGCTATTCAGCAACAACAAAGAAAGATGTTAGAACATATCTTACTTTATTTCAATCATTGAAAGACGCCGCAGCAGTGCTAGGCGTAAATTTAGCGCCGTCATCACATATGATTGATTTTGAATCTGCTGCTGCAATAGCTTCAAAAAAGGTGTTCAATAATATAAATATTTCATTCTGTCATTTTCATTTCGCAAAATCCATTTGGAGAAATTTGAAAAATAAAAGTAATTTTAACTATTAATCAATTTTTTTTCAACTCATAAATATAATGTACGTCAATTGTTAAGATTTGGCTTTAGAAGCACGTAAAACAGATATCAAAAATTACATTGCAGATATTATTGCACTACCAATGGTTCCGGTATATCTTGTACGTCAACGTTTTGATTCAATTGGTCGAGAATTACGTATGAAAAATATATCTTTTAATTCATTTACATCATATGTGCGGCGAACATATATCAATAGTAAAAAATTTCCTATTGATTCATGGAATCATTTTAATTTTCTTGGTACACGACCGCGCACTAATAATCATGTTGAAGGAAGTCATCGACAGTTAAAAAAGTATTTAAAAAAATAACATTATTTTTCACAATTGATTTTGCATATATTCTTTTTATAACTTATCATTTTTATGATTATAGTAATTTTTTTTCTGTTATTAATATATTTCTTCACTATTGTATAATATTTGCTTTCTTTTTCAAATGTATTTCCAGTCGCATTCTATCAAAACCAAATATTTGGTTATGGATAATGTCAATGCAAGATTTAGATGAATCAACTATCATTTCAATAGAACAAGAAGAACATCAGAATCGTCTAACACGACCACGTCAACGACAAAACATTGAACGGGATGAAGTTTTACTCGATCTCAAAAGAAAACTCGAAACACACATTATAGATATAGAAGAGTTTTGTTTTGAACTTCGCTATACTTCCTATTCATACATTAAAAAAATTGATATATAAATTCGCAAAATACATTGTTAATCGTCTTTGTGCTTACTTATTCATAATTAATAAAATTATTGTTGGAATTGTTAAAATTATTTTAAAAAAAAACTAGTCTAGATGCTGTACATATAAACACACTATGAAAGTATCGAATGAATAGTTATTTATTTGATAATATTTGTGAAAAAAGGCGTCATATTACTAGAATTCCTACATGTCGAAACCTGTTAAACAATTTCAAAAGACTCGATAACGCTTCAGAACATTTTTTGAAATTAAAAGAATTGATATCAGTTCGAATTTCTTCTTTTTATTAAAACTCAAAGAGGTTTTCTAAATCCCTTCGCAACATAAGCAAACTTCATATTTTTTCACTTCTAACATTATCTTATTCACCTCTCACATTTACTCAAAATAAAAAAATGAAATGAAATGAAATAACATTAACAATCGCTAATAAGAAAATTACTACGAAGCGCCTTTTTATAAATTGAACGAACATCGTTTTAATAAGTATTTCACCAAGATTTTCAATAGGAATACAACGATTCAATAAGTGAATTCTTTGGTAAAATTATTTTTAAAAACTATGGTAATTTAAATTGGAGTCATAATAAATTAGTAACATACATATATTGTTTTTTTATAGACGATGGAGCCTACAGAGTATCTAAGAAGAATAAAGCGCTGTACACTCGAAGAAATTGATCTAAAACAAATTTTGGATGAATTTACTTATTCTATTATTAATGATATACATAGGAGCTCCAATTTACCATTATCATATATTTTTCTTGGAATGGCCGTAGCAATATGCCATTGGAGCAACGGTGCACAATTGAAAGGCGTCGATTTTTACAACATTCCTTTGATTTTATTTGCTATAATTTGTGGTGGAAGTGGTATGTTTAAATCCTACTTCACGACTCCTCTAAAATAGTCTTCGTCCTGTAATATCTTACTAGATTTAAATTTTTCTCCCTTAAGGAGATGTCAAACATCATGTTAAAAAAATTTAGCGTCTTATCTTATTATATGTTGAACCTATAGCAATTTTAGTCCATGGATAGCAACTATTTTTGCGATCTAATAGAATCTTCAACATCAATCTGTGATTACAATGAAAGAAATTTTTCTTTTTTTTTTAACTCTATGGAAGACACTTGGTTTTAGTAATTCTGTTGGTCCTTTTTCTTAAACAGTGGCACATACATGAAACAAAAAATTTTCAATTATAAGATGAAAAACTTTACGGAAACAACCAAACGTTGATAAAAACAGATTTTCTCTCAATCATTATAACAGTTTCAGAAAAAGTTTTTTTGGAAAACATGTTCAGAAACATCTGTTAATAATAATCCAGTTAGTAATAACTATCTAATCGAAATTGTATACATGCTAGATTCGCTGACTAACTCTTATAGTTAAAAATCGATTCATTCGTGAAAAATTATTGTAATAGCATGAACTTTATTTTTGTGAGAAAAATTTTAGTTCATCAAGTTTTAATGACTTTGTTCAACAATTCATGTTTTTAGGAAAGGATTCTCAAAATCATACTTATTTTTAGCATACACATTTCAATGTATTCAATTATAAATTATCTCAAGTTTACTTTTTCTAATCGATGCTAAAATTTTTAAGGAAAAGGTGAGCTCCAAGTTATTGTAATATATGAAAATAAAAAAAATCTATTCTAATCTTATCTATAAATATATTTACATTACCAATATATTAAAAATTTACTGTATTGTATGAGTTTGAGTCAATTACAAGAGTCATTCTTTCAAGTCTTTCACTTAGCTATATTTTCCTTGACAAAAATCTTAATTTTGAATGTAACCTATTTATGAAGAAGTAAGAAAAAAATAGGCTTGAAGATAAAAGTATTTAAAAAAAAATACATGTATTATAAAGAAATAACATTCTAAAAATCAAATTATTTTTAGGTTCAAAGAAGAGTGGTCCTATACGAATAATTAAAGAAGCATGTGAACAAGTTGAATCAATAATAGGAATACCAATTGCAAAATCTTCATTGAATAATTCAGCTACGATGGAATCTGTCTGTATGGAATTGCAACAGAGACCTCACTTATTACAAGTATTAAATTTTTCGTTTTTGCTAATTATAAAAATTTACAATTCTAGTTATGGGATGAACTTGCTATATTCTTAGGATTATTTGGTGGCAGCCGTAGTGAACGAGCATCATACGATCGAGGGATAATGTGTGAATTGTACAATCCAACAGGAATTGTGAGACGTCAGTTAGTTTCAAGGACTAATGTTATGGTTAAACCACGATTATGTATTCTTGCAGCTGGACATCCTCGTGAAACAATCAATTGTTTAACTGGTAACTTTTGTTTTTCAAAATTTTTCTGATTAAAAATTATTTAAATTTGATACTCATATTATAAAAGTTTAATTCCAATTTCTCATAATATCATCATATCCTAGTGTTAAAGTAAACACATTACAAATTTAATATTTTAACGTACCTAACTTGCGTTAATAGAAACAAGAATAAACATGAGCGGTAACAGAAAACATGAGATTCGTCCATCGATAAAAATAATCGACATGTTTTAACCACAAGAAAGAAATAAAAGTTATCTAAAAATTCATAATTGACTATCACTTAAGCAAATTAATGATCTTTTGACTAAATGTGATGTATATATAATCATAAGACATATCTCAACAGTGTAGAGAAGTTTCATATATATATTGGTTCAATAGAAAAATCTCTAAATCTTATAATCAAACAATATTGAAAAAAAGATATCCTAGCATTCTTTAAAAAAACAAAATTAGTCTACGAATAGTAGGATACAGTTAGCTAGTATATTGATAATCTATAAATAAAAACTGATTCCATTGTAAAAGTATAAACAGATTTTTTAACAATTCTATAATTAGGATCTGGTGTTAAAGCAGTAGAATCAAATGATGACGGCTTGTTTAACCGATTTCTAATAGCAGTTGGTTTAAAGAGAAAACCAAGTCGTGATTGTACACCACCAGATAATAGAATACCAAAACTCGCCCATCTATTCTATTATGTTCATCAACTACACAAGGAACCGCAGGAATATTCATTCAATCAAGAAGGTATATCGTTCTTTCTCTTTCATATTTACTTATTTTTCTCAAGTAGCTTACACATACATGAAAGATACAACATATGCATATGACTGTGAGTCGGTTAGTTTTAGTAATGAAGATGATTATTTAGCCAGGTAATAAAAATAAAAAAATATACATATATATGTACTAAACTATGTATTATAGTAACTTAACAAAAGCTATTGAGCATGTACAACGACTTGCATTAATTTTACACATTCTTAAAACCGTATCTCGAAAAATTTTCAATTTAACTAATCAAGTTGAAGTATTTGGTTCACTAGATGAAAATTTTAAAAACTTAATATTATCTGATTCATTAACAAATGAAGAACTAATAATTGACTATGAGAGCTGTTTCAATGCGAAAAAAATGATGGATTATTATATTTCTATTAAAAAAATTTTAGCTGGCTATGATCCAATAAATAACAAAAACATTACCGGAAAAGAAGGTAACGTATGCCTTAATATAAATTCTGACATGCTCTCTATTAGTTACAATAATATTGCAAATGTTTTATAATTTATGTTTGAAAAAGTATAAGAAAGTTATGTCCCACATAGATAAAACTATTCCATTACTCTTTAAAATAACTTAACCTATGCTACAATAATTATTCTTTCTCTTCGAACACCTATTACAGTATTGTCTCTGAGAAAGTGAACATTATTTTTAGGTAATAATATTGAAGGTATCCCTCAAAGTGACATCGAACATATTAAATCTTATATAAAAAATCATCCAAATCAACGAATATTATTATCAGTATTACCATCAAATTTAAAAAGAAAATATACAAAAGACCAGTATTTACCGATTCTAAGACAAATGGAAACAGATGGTGAAGGTACCATCACTACAACAGAAAACACCACCGGACCTAAAGCAATAGTTTTTATTAAAAAACCACGAACTGAACAAGCATCAGCTTCTAGCAATAATACTACCAGCGATGAATCATAAGTATAGTTATAATTTTAAGAACAATTTTTTTAATATTAAAATCTAAATGTCATTGAAATAATATGATTGGTCTTGTATTTAAAAACAATAATAATTTAAAATTATAAAAAAACGAGAATCAATTTGAATAAAATTTCAGATAAAAAAATTATGAGTGAAATTTCATCAGCAATGTCAACATTGGAATTTTTAAATGATTTTGCATCAAATAATTCGTCTCTGTAAATTTACTATATGAATTAATTTTTATAAACACTACTTATTTAGACGACATGAAAATGATAATATTTCGGCAACATCATCAACTTCAAATGAAATCATTGAAATAACACCAGCAGTTCAAAATGAGTAAAAAAATTTTACACAATCAATGTCTAATACAAATAAAACGTTTTAATTTAAAATATCTCTTATTATTAGAAAAATTCATATTTTATTCTTTTCTCTCTCTCTCCCCTGCTCTGACAACATACAGAATAAGAAGTTATTCCTCTTTAAAAAAAAATAAGATTAAAAAAAAAACAGATATACATCATTACCGAACTCTCTTTTTTTACCCACTTTATTATTCTCTCTCTCTCTCTTTTCCCCCCCCCCCCCCCCCCTCTCTCACCACCTACCAGATCCAAACTTACTCCCCCGCCAAAAAAAAAAACACAGTCAACCGGTTA
>CAJNSZ010003339.1:0-11487 GCA_905329745.1 Rotaria sp. Silwood2
ATCATACCTTATGCTCAACTCAAAATCGAGTTTTTGATCAAAAAAGAGGGGGGGGGGGTACCCTTAAGAAAAGTGTCTTTAAATGATTATTAATTATTTTTCGTATGAAAAAAAAAAAACTTTTTATTCTTCTGGTAAAAGATTTTACTTATAGTCGGGAAATATGAAAACGAGCATCTCAAAATAATATCGTGTTGTTTCTATTGAATTTGATGATTATGCAGGAGAAAGTTGAATTTATGTTTATTTTGATTTATTAGATCTTGACTTCTTGTCATATTTCAATTGAAAGAATACAAATTTTATATTTGACTAGACAAATTTTTTATTGTTTTTCTGAATGAAGTTTATCGATAGACTTATTTAATAATTCGTTATCTTTTCTTCAATGAACTATACCTGTGTAATATGGCGATAAGTAGATGCAAATTGTCGTACACAAAACATTGCTCTTGTACTTAACATTTTTCTTATCGATTTGAATAAATAAGTCTAAAACAGTAAAAATTTATTGTAATTATTCAAATACAATTTTTATACGTCTAATCATTATATAAAAATAAGAATTCATTATTTTTACATTATATAGGTGAATAACGCATATATAGAATGATAAAAAAATCACTTCATAATATTCAAGAAAGACTTGTCATTGAGGAACTAGTGAAACTAATCGTATGTATTCATATTAGAGTATTGACTCGAAATTTAGATTTGAGATTGAAAGTTTTAGATAGAACTTAGACACTAATTCAATTGGAAAACTGCACTATAGAAGCTCTTAAATATGAAGGATTAGTAGAGCTAAAGTCTAAGCTTTTTAAACACTTCAGACAGTAGGATTAGATGAAAGTTAGTCTCAAATTCTGTAAGTAAACAATTAGAAATTATTGGAAAAATTTATAAAAGTCTATCAGAAAATTTTTTTATGTATTCCATTGCATATAGGAGAAAATGGAAAGTCAATTTAAAAATTAAGATATATCATTTGAGCTTAATTTGGCTTTCAAATTCAATTTTTCTTCCAGAACGTTTATTTATTGTTTACTCTTATTTCTATTTGTTGATTTCTTCTGACCAACCGGTTCAGTACAAAAAATGAGCGACATCATTTAACAAATTGTTCTTCTTTTACCAAATATTAATGTTTCAGTGAAACGAACTACTCAGATCGAAGAAATGTTGCTTACTTCATATAGAACCAGTGAACTACTATTCTACTTCTCTAATAATAGAATAATTATTTAGATTTTGAACATTGCATAGACGAATGTCAGCGTGACTGTGCGTATTTTCCTTCGCACCCACATTCACATACTTATTGAAAGACAAATTATAGCATGAAGATCTTTTAGTCACAATACGTGCTGATCGTTCGAGTATATATGTTGGTTACCTTACCCGTTAGCATCATCTAATTGTACTATCAATATGACAAAGTTTCTCTATAGATGCGTGTATCGCTTAAACAAAAACAAACAATACTCTTTTCTTCATTAGACTCGTATCTTCGGATGAAAACGAAGTTCAATTACGATTTCTTTTTGACAAATTCAATATTCTTTTGAATAGCAAGAAGATGAGGATGAATTTCAAATAGTGAATGTTGTCCAATTTCAACAGTATGATTGTCATACAAAAGTGCTCTCAAGTAATCACTCATGTTTCTATAAACTCAGCCGATTTTGCTGTAAGAACTAACAAAATCAACATGGCTTACAGAGAGTACTTTTTTTTGATAAGATGAAAATATGTTCGAATAGTAGTGACTCATGCTGCTATACATTGAACCAATGTTGTTGTAGGAAGCGACCTGTAATAGCATCTTCATATTCTTCTTAATCTGTTGGAGCTGAGAACAAATAAATGACTTTTTCGGATCAGTTGTTGTTTGATCAAGCAGAATATCATACACGCCTTGAGCTATGTTGAATAGCTTCAGTTTAATCAACAACATACTCAGCCGATTCCATTCTTTCTGTTGATGCATCAAAGATAATCATTGTCAATTGGTTGGATTCGACCAATACGAAAGATGAAATGCATGAAGAAGAAGATTTCTTTCTTCTTCTTTGAAACAATCGTCCATACCCACATTGGCAAATGGTGTAGACATGATGGACAGATCCATTTTCGTGACGAATGAAAATGCCAAGGAGATCGAACGTTGCAATAGTTTGACGAATAAAATTGAGTAAAACTTCACGATCCTTATTCGTTAATAAGAAATTAACTGAAACTCCACTTTATATCTTAATTACTTAGTCAAAACCCACCTGTGAGAAGCATTGAGCACGAAAAACTGTAAATGATGTAAAATGTGCGTGTCTTACATCTATAGTTATCTGTTGAGCATCGAATAGAGGAAAGGTTTATAGTTATAACACCAAATTGGGAGTTGTTGGTGATATTCATGAGCTAGTTCGTCAACAGTTTCAAGTTTTCCGGATTCTCCTCGAAAGCGTTGTTATAGTACATAGTAAAATAACTGATATGTTTTCGTTCGAAATACATAATTAATATAATTTCTTTCATTATTTGTGTTTGTAGAAAATGACAAATTCAATTTGTCGCTTGTTAATATGATTTGCAGATAGATGCATCATGTGTAAAGACACCTTTATTTTTAGTCAGTATTTGACTCGTGACTCGTACCGAACTTGATTCCCACAAAAAATATTAATGACACTGAGCTGGGTCATGTCATGTATCATGCGAACGATTATTTCTCCAATTGTATTCGAAGACATCATAAGCACTTTCTCTGTTTTTTTTTTAATATCACTAATAGAATCGATTCATTCATCAGCATCAGTAAATGCGTTGACTTTATTCAGTATTCCTTGTAATTTTGACATTGTATTGTTACAGTGTTTGTTCTTCTCTAGATCAATACTGCTGTCAAGCAAGATCCAACAAAAAGTTCTGAGCAATACATGCATAAGGTAGCTGTCGTGTCCTAATACTCATATGTTCAGTTGGCAAAATAGCAGACGATGGTTTGGTTGTCAGCTATATTTGTTTGTTATTCATAGTTTACTTTAACATAATGAGTGGAATTCATGATGAGGAGAAAATGAAAAAAAAAATTAGTATTTACAGATCAGTCAAGTTCATTAATAATTAACCAATAAACAAAGGTAAAAAACCTATCGAAACTGTGCTGTTGCTATATTTGTACAGAAATAAATCACATCCAAGAAAAAATACTGTTATACATTGTCTAAACTTTTCCTTCCGCATTTCATTCAAGAACTTCTTTCTCCTTCGGTTTTCATATGTTGATTTGTACATAGAAATGTAAAACTAATCTTGATTGCTTCAATCCACGTGCATTTTAAAGAACGAGAGAAAAGGGCCGTTGCAACGAACAACATCTAATGAAAGATTCGTAATGATTCCTTATATGGCAAATAAAATTAAAAAAGCTCTCGTGTCTTTGTATAAAAAAAAAAGTATTAATTGTTCATTTTCTCTTTTTTTTTTTTTTTTTTTCAAAAACTCATTTAGAGAACAAAACAACTGAGCATCGTTCAAAAATTGTTGTTATTATTACCTATTGGTTCTCTTCACTATAAGTGTATGCTGTATGTATTATGGGTCACTTTCGAAAGAAAAAAAATAATATGCATTCGTTGGTTGTTTCTCTTTCACTTGCTTTTGTTCATAGTTCAATATATAATACCAGATGTCTACTTCAGCTATAAAAACTAACGGAACCAACATGCAATCCGTGACATTCTGCATGGTATACTCATTGATATTCTACAAAATCTCGACGCCAGCAAGCAGACTGTATACAAGTTCTCATTGTTTCGATCTTGTTAAACATACCCAGTCCGGAACTTTATGGTCTTTAGTTAGCTAAACCTTCAAGTTTTTTCGATAGCTCGAGAAATGAAAGAAAATACACACTTGACATTGTAATTAAATAATAAATTGAAAAGAAATTGAAGGATAAGAAAATATATTATGATTGGACATAAGAAGAATCAAAGATTTGTTTTTTTCATTCTTTATATCGTTCATCGGTCGGGATTTTTCAATAATTTTATTGCAATATTTGTCCTTCATCCTATCATCATCGATGAAAACGAAATAAGCAAAAAATTTAATTAAAACTATAATTAGTCAACATAATGGTTCACTAAGCGTATAAACTAACCCTTTTTTCCTTGTCAAGTGAATGACATACATGACAAAAAAAAAAAGATCTGTGATGAAATCAGAAGAGAAGAAAAAAGTACGGAACCATGCGCGAGAAAAAGAACAAGAAAAAAAATACGCGCCTGTCAGCTTCCTTGGAAAATTATATGCATTTGTGTTGTAAAATTTTTTTTACTCTGCACTATTATTCTTGCCTATTCTTTCTTTGTTCGTCTTATATCATATATCTTCATCGTCGGTTTCTTTCCTTTTCTTTTTGAATCAATAACGATGAGGCAATCAAATTCAATGAGCGAAACGTTCAGCAACGCTTGACTAGTTCTTTATATCTACTCGTTTGTATTTTACACATCAGTCGTGTTTATAACACTAGACAATCAATAACTCAACGACCCTATATAATGAAATGACCAAAACGATGGATATTGATAATAATAATGAAGATTTGATTCATACGAAAACCGTTTTTCGACGTCATTCAAAAGGTCCTGTTATGTTTAATGGATGTTCACCATCAGGTGATGTTATTATAATTGATAATATTAGTCAAAAAAAATCCTATGATCTAACTGGATGGTATATTGAACGACAAACAGATTCTCAACAATTTCTTCGATATACATTTACAAATAAATTTATTCTTCCACCAATGACAACAATAGAATTATGGTCAACTACATCAACACCTATATCAATATCAAATGAGCTAGAACATAATCAATCACCAGAATCATACGAACAAAAACAGACATTTATTATAATTAAAACAAAATTATTAACATGGAATACAGCTCGACAATGGAGTATTAATCAACTTTTTGATTGTCATGGACATGAAAAAGCTATTTTTTCTCATCGAACATTGACACCAATAGAATATGAGAAAGAAGAATAAATAATAAATAAAATCGAATATTACATAAAATCAAGTCGAAATGATAAAAAAAAGTGCTGCTTTATAACGATTCATTTTCAACTCTGAAATTTGAAACGATAAAGTTTTTTTTAAACGAATTTTAAAATACTTGAAAAAAAGCTTTAACAAAAATATTAAATTTCCTTATCGTTTTTCCTTTATTGATCGAGTAGTTTCATAGATATGTGTGTCTGTATATGTGTACATTCGAGATGTTTCAACGTCACTATTAACAAGCAATATTATTTTTATCATCTGCAGCTGTTTGAAAAATATTCGCGTGTTTTATTGTCTCACGATAAATTTTGAAAGCGTAAGGTAGGAGAGGGAATGTAGGTGTAAGCAGATGTCGATTTTCTCAATATGCTAAAAGTTTTCTTATATATTCGGAACAATATGGTATTGTTGTTTGATAAATCGGCTTTCATATACTCCTCTTGACTACTTCGAATCAACGGAAACTTAACGACGATAAAATGAAGTGCTTGGCAATAATCGCTGCTCTTTGCTTTTTTGGTGTCTGTGCTGGACAAGGCATTTCAGTTGATTTCATTAATGATAATGTGGTTAACCCTATGATTAACCAAATCTATCAAAGTTCGTCAACTAAATAATTTTATTATATTTTCTTATGATTTTCTTTTTATACAGATGCAGTTGGCTTGCTTGGTCAACAAATAAGTGGTCTTTTCTCTGGTCTTTTTACAGACCTTTTTGGTGGATTTGGCAAACGTGGATTATCAGATCTCATGAACATTAATATTGGTGAAGTAAGAAAAAAGAAGATTAAAATTAATTAAAGAAACAACTAAAAATCTCATTTCCTTTTTTAACAAGGTTGTGAACCAATTTGTTGCTCAAGTTAAACAAATCTATCAACGTTTAATAACAGTCTTTGCTCAAATTGTTCAACATGCTGAAGATGTAAGCTGTTTCAATAGAATTTTTCTTTTAATGATTAGTATATTTTTTTCTAGTGGATCCAAAAACCTGATTGGGCACGTATTGAATTTGCTCGTGCTGGCGCTGATGCTGAACAAGCTATTTCACAAATCCATCTTGGCGTTGAAGTAAGAACATAATTGAAAATTGAAGTATTCAATAGGAAATATTATGAATGTATATTTTAGTTCTTACAACCACTCGTTAATCTTGTTCAAACTCATTTACAAGCTCTCATCCCCGATTTCGAAGGAATCATTCATCAAGTTCTCGCCGCTATTCAACACCCAGTTCAATCACTCATTGGTACTGGTGGTCTTTTACAACCATAAATAAATAAATAAATAAATCAATAAATCAATAAACGATTTATCTCTCATTTTTCTTTCCTTTTTAATAATGTCATCCAAAAACTCTACGAAATAATTATTAATACTTTGGTGATGAGCTAATTTATTTTGTTTTTGTAAATGTTTAACAAAGGAAAATAATCTTTATCTATATTCTGAAATGTTTATTATCAATCAAGACATACATATTTGTCATACATTGTGAAATTTTCAAAAGTTATTTACATCATTAATTCAAATGATTGATCAAACTAGATCAATCTAGTATTCTTTGTTTCGATTCGCCTTGAATGCAAACTAATAATTCAGTGTTCTTTCTTACTCATTGTTTTATTCTGATTATATCCATCAGAGAAAAAAAATCGGTAAATGCTACTGATTGACTTTTTCATACTATAGAAGTTAGAATCCCTGATTGACAATTCAGATAAAGGAGATTGACTCATATCGATTTTAGTCGGTTCCAAATTTAGTTCTAACTAATCCTTCAGCCAAGATCAATAAGGATAACAGTTAAACTTGAAGGTATATAATACTCGTATCTCTTAAGATTCACAAGCTATTCTAAAACACAGACATTGATCTAAGTCTTAATGAAAAATGAAACGACCTTTTCCAAGCATATGATAGTGGAGAGCTCGGCAAAGTATAACTGGTCATCTAATTCGATTGGATTTGGATTCGAAAATTTTGGACCTGATGAGGTTCTGTCATACAATAAAACGTCTTTGGTGAAGAAATAAAGTCTATCGTGCTATGGTTGTTCTTTTTCTTGTTTACTTAGACATGTCACTTACACTTTTCCAACATATCAAAGAAAACAAAAACCTATCTCGGTTACTCATTTCTCGTATGGGCAATTTAGCAATGGATCAAATCCAGAAAAAATTAAGTCAGGACGCCAGAAACTAAATATGAACAAGATGAAACCAAGATCAACACTTTTTCATTGTGAACGATACTTTTTATGGGCATGTAAAATTTGTGTCGAATGTCACATTGTCACAATTCATGGGTTCTCAATAGATAGGAACAAGATAGTTCCGATCCCGGCGGCATCGGAACCAACAATGACTGATCGTGCTAATGTATAATTGAAACAATCTTAAGAAAGATCAAAGCTATGTGATTTAGAAGAAGAGTCCTACAAGCAGCTCATTGCTATTTCAGCTAAAAAAGCAATTTTTCTTTTGTGAAGAATATTTGAAGAGAAACGAGATAAATTAAAAGTTTTTCAAAATAGAAGGATTGTCGTATCTTCAATGATCAAAAAAAGGGAAAAAGAATAAGTTCGTAGAAAACTGAAAAACAAAGGATTATGATGTTGATTTGACATATTGTAAATCAAACCTAAGAAAACGATCATGTTTTTTTTCTTTGTAATATTAAATTTTCTTCTTACCATTGATTTATTTCTTCAGCATGATTTTTAAGATTATTTAAAAGAATTAATACCTTAAATAAATTCAAAAAGTAAATTTATATTTTCTAACAAAATAATCTTCTCACTTCTCGATCACGAGGTATTGATGGATCAGAATGATTACTGGCAAAAATATATAATTTTTTTTCAATAACTTTTTCATATGTAATGCAAAATATCACAGGTTCTTTCCATTGTATAGGAGCATTTTCACTAACAAATCGTTTATGTTTTTCTATATCATGCTCATTATTATCATTTCCAATTAATGAAAATGTTAAACACATATCTCGTGCAGCTACTTGTTCAGGTCTTATTATCCCTTGTGCATTAATTATTTTAATAATTAATTGACTTCGTTCATCATCATATCGTATTGATAAGTGTAATCGACCAAGTTTTGAATCAGGATGCACAATTGGATCATATTCTAATGTACATTTTTCATGTTGATGTTGTATTGAATCATTAGTTTTGTGATGTTTACCTAATTGAATATCATGAACACATGAACGAAAATGTTCATCTTGTAATCGAAATATATCTGATTTTTCTTTAATAACTTCACCAGTTGGTTCATGATCATTAGTAGGAATTCGTTTGTTAGAATCGAAATTTAATATTTCATTAGGTTCACCACGAGGTATGGGTTGATCATTTTCTAAACCTTGAAGATTTGATGAATTTGGTTGTTTATCCTAGAAATCAATAATAATAAGTTAACATTGTTAAAATTTTCGGTTTGTCTTTGAGTTTATTTATAAAGCAAAAAAAATTGAATTTGAACTGATTTACCCTGTTTTCATTAACTATTTACCTACCATGATATACTCAATTTGTTAAAGATAGAAAAAAAATTACACTTTAATATGAAGGTGTAAGATATAAGATAAAGTAGTAATGATAAAAAACTGGTTATAAAAAAAGACGCCAACAAAAATAAAATGCGTAAAAGAAAAATATGAAAAAATTATTTTGATCGTTCTTACATATTAATAAATTTTTTATCAAACTACAGTTATTCACCAATAAAATAAATTACTTATCTGCCGAGTTTAACCCTCTGACGCGAACGGTTCTAAAGAGGTAGCTATCTAATAACACGTGTATCAATAAGAGTGATATATTAGACCCCCCCCCCCCCCCCCCACCCCCCACCAACCACAAAAAAAAACAACCGGCACCCCCCCCCCCCCCCCCCCCCCCTACAGACCATAGCAACGAAAGAGAACGTTATAGATACATCCCCCCCTTACAGACTCTAACAACGTAGGCTCCCATAACAGACCGTGGCAACCTCGTCAAAAAGAAACTTCCGTTCGAAATTTAGAAATAAAAACAGAGCATTTTCCAATAATCGATTATGTTTAGAAAAGTATTATTATCTTTTGGAGATTTTAAATATTGGGTATTCTATCATTAGTATAATGAAACCAAACAAGATATGTGAGTTCCACATTTCGGCCCCAAAGGAGCTGCGCTAACAAGCTTTTTTCTTTTCATATACAGTAAGTACCAAAAGGGTGTGGGTGTGCGTTTGAATAGAAGACTTATATCTACAGCCCCACCCCATTCACACTCACACCCACACCCACATTCACACCCTCAAGTTCTCTGTCGACCCTACATCTTTCCTCAAGTTTTTCATGGATTGGCACTCATCTTCATCTGAGCTGCAGTCGATTACTGGTCTCAACTTGGATCTTAGCTTCAGAGTAGACTCAGAGTTTGGCCACCCTCTCAATCATAGTGTCAGCATCAGATCCACCTCTGGTGTCAATCTAAGTGATAGTGTGAGTTGCAGATTCTAACTCGATCCTGGTACCTTTCAGGATGTGAAATGTCACTATGGATATCTGTTCGTATCGCCCTCAGTATAGATGTTATGTGCTGTGGGAAGGAGTCACATACATATGTAACAATAATTGGCAACTCCAATCTAAATCATCATCGTTTTCTGAATTTTTTTTGTCGATTACTTTATTATAAGAACAACATTGATAGCTTAAACAAATACGAACAATATAAACCAGAAATGAGACAAAAATTGATGAATTTCTACTTATGCTATGAGAAAAATATGTTATTTTGTCATATGCTTCAAGCTTCTGCCTCATTCCAAGTTATTCTGATATTCATTTATTAAAATATTTAACATTGAAAATGATTGATTTAGTTTTGTAATTGTTTAACCACAATTCTTTTATATTTCTATTTCTTTAATCGTTTTTTTATTGTTTTATAATAAAAGTTAAAGAAAGAATAATTCATGTTCGAGAATATTTTGTTTGAAGATATTATGATTCAGCTATTGAGTTTTCAACCAATCAATTCAGTATCAACAAATGCTATATATTGGTGATCATTATCATCAATGATATGAAGCTTCGGATGAAGATGAGATTGAAGTGTTAACTGTTTGTCAAATTTTTTTTAGTTGTGGTCTTTATTCATCATTTTCAGTTCCCGATACGAACGAAATTACAAGGATTAAAACTTTCGTTAACGATTTTTTTGATTCTCATTGAGCTTTATTACGAATTGCCTCTATTAAAATAAAAACATGTTGTTGGATAATTAGTTCGAATTCTCAAAGGTTTTTCAATCAGTGCCTAATATTGAGAAACTAAAAATTCCCTATTAAAAGCATATAAATGGAAGCGTATGAATACATCTTTGAAAAATATTTTTCACGTATGTGTTGTTAGTTTTAGTCAGTTAAACAAAGTTAGAGGGAAATAGAGTGAGAAAATCCGTGTTTTATGATGAGAGAAAACAATTTCACAATGATTATTAGAAAGAAATGCCATGACTCTTTTAGTAATTAGTTAGGTTGAGTTTAACGCAAGGGGGAGAATGCAGCTGAATTGGTATTGATATGGTGATAGTTTTTTGAAAGCAACATTTAAACAAAAAGGATTACATAGAATAGATTGATAACGCTCTGTATTGAACGAACTGGCATATCAAACTTTGATGAAAGCACCAAATATCCACTCATAAAATCTTGCTAATGGCTCTGACAGATATAGTATAGTCATTTTTAAAAATGTGTCAGCAAATATTTACTTATTTTTTCTTGAGATACGTTAGGTACAAAACTTTACATTATCTATAAATACGTATATCTTTCATTTCTAAGTTCATCTTTTCTTCAAAATATCAAAATTGAAAGATGATAAAACTGACAAGTTCTTAATCGTTGATCTGATTATGTCAAAGTTTTCTTGCTCTTTCTAGAAAAGCAAAAATAAAAATATCGATGCTGACTTTATTAATAGTTACTACTGTCACTGACTATTGTATTGTCTATTATTTTGAAATACAGTAATGATAAGCAGACATTTAACACAACAACAGTATCAATGCCAAATACTACGATAAGTTTGTATTTTACATGTTTTCTCTATAATAAACTAAAAGCAAGAGATTGTTTTGCAGTTACAACAACAATTGTATTCAATATAACTGAATTAAGAATTAGTGGTTGACACAAAGGTAAGATTATGACAGAGTAGTTTCCAATATGCTTAAAGCAATACTTGAAAGTCAGTTCCATCCTTGAAGAAAATCACAAGAACACAGTAGAATAGAAGTTATTTAACGTTCACTATGGCTGGTGTTCAAAAGGTCATATCAATGTAAAAATCATCTTTCATAATGATATAACTTCTATGAAAATATGTAAA
>CAJNSZ010003340.1:0-11486 GCA_905329745.1 Rotaria sp. Silwood2
TACTTCAAAATACTTTTATTAAATATGTTTCGTATGAATATGAGTTATGAACATTTCTTCGTTAATCGTAAAAACATTATTTCATTTGATCAAAACATGACGAACATATTCGATTTTCTTCTTCAGTTAAGCAGCTTTTAGACTATTCTGTCAAAGATAATTGTTAATCATTACCATGAGAAATCATAATATAACACAATTGATTCATACAATATGGCATAGCAAAAATAATATAATACCAATAGACATTAATAAAAGTATACAAGATAATTGATTATCACTATTAGAAAAAATTGTCCTTATCATTATTCTCAATGGTTTCTATGTTAACATTCTAAAGAAGTGAAGCCAGAATAACAAAAATAATATAATAGAAAAAGACGTGAAATATATATAATATAAATATATTGTCGAAAAAATAATGTATCAACAAGTGATTTGAAACGGAACCTAAGAAGTGTAACAAACAACAATTCAATAACAAATGAGAAGAAAAGTTAATGCGAGAAAGTAAAACTTCTCAAAACCATTAACAACATAAAAACCTACATTACAATCTTAGCATGATAATATAGTGTGGATTAATTCTCTTTCTTCAACTACTGTGCCCACATGCAACACAAACTTTCTGAAGAGTATTTCTATTTGTTGTGTGAGGAACAAGAGATAGAAAATATCCTAGCAGTAAGTCTAGTTGATTGATAAGTTAATAGAGGATGTCCTTTTGTAGATTTTGGAGCACTACAAGTTTCCAAGATTTTACGAATAAGTTAGAAATGAGAATCAACAAATTTTAGTTTTTTCCGGTATTGGCTTTATAAAGCAAATATGCGATGAACGATGACAAACTACATATGTTTACTCTATCTAGGCTACTCTATAATGTCTATACGTTTGGCATGTATGTTGGAATGAAATCCATAATAAAAATTCCAATTTTAGTGTATCTAAGAATTTCTTCATTTCGTCAAATTTCGAAACCGTATATATGCGGGTTCTGCCCCCAAACAGTTAATATATTTCGATTATAGTAATACTAAACAAAATGATTGATTTTATTCTTACAAGAAAGATACACTAAGTGACATCTACCATTTGCGTTCATATTAAACTCACAGGCAAATCTTAGTGAGAATAGTAAAAGCCTAAGAGAACTCGTCCGCATTGGCTGTGGCACCAACTTATGATCGATTCATTGGATTTTTAACCCATTTTTAGATGCCTCTCAGGAGACTGAATAACGAAGTTTTGATCCAAAATTTTGCCTATATATAGGTCTAATCATTCTTAGAATATATCCTGAAAGTTTCAGTCGAAGAGAATGTTTTTTCGTCGAGTTATTGAATTTTCAAATGAACTCAACTTTTGTAACATGTGTGTCTAAGAATCATTAGATTTATCTATAGAGGGAATTTTAGATGAAAATTCTGTCATTTGATTTTTTGACAATTATCTAAACATGAATCGAAGAACTGCTAAATTCATCATAAATCGGCACCTAAGGCCCACGAAGATGAATTCTTTCAGACTTTTCTATTCTCACTGGACTAGTTTCCTCGTTAACCTTTTGTACTCATGTGTTGTAAGTGAATATCTTTTAATAATTCGCGTTATTGAACAATGAATTTTAGTCTTATTGCATCGAAAATTTAAGACTAATGAATTAACTTTTCTACTTCATCGACGTTATTTTTTCGCTTTTCACTAACACTTTTTATTAGAGAAAGTTATTGGGATAATAGATAAAGAGAACATAATTCAATAGATCATAAGATACTGCTAACAAAATTTTTATGTAATTTTTTACCGATTGTTTTACTTATCTTATTAGAATATTGAGCTAATGACAAACAATCTTCATATCGCTTCATTAAGTCACGAGTTTGTTGATTCCAAAACATAAATTTTTATATTTCCTGGAGCCTTGTTCATAAGATCGTCAAGTTGTTTTATCGTAACCATGTTGAACGCATAGTCTTTCTTTTTTTCATCAATCACTAAATATGGATTTGGACTTGACGTGGCAATATTTGTATTGCGTCGGCGACGCCAACCTATCTATCCGGGTGTGTATGGCAGTAGAGAAGCTCAATTCCTACACTTACATTCATGCCTGCTAATCGAAAGCTACTTTCAGATCTCTCTACTGATGATAATATTCCTTTTAAAAGTGTCAGATGATGTCATGACTGTTGAATTTATTTCTTCGTTTGCAAGACAAAATTTCATCAGTAAAATTCTGAAACTGCGTCGATGAAAAGAAAAAATTATTAATGTTGATTAAAAAGGAAAAAGTCTGCTTTTGAAAAGAGCTAATTAAGAACGTTTCGCTGAGTTGGAAAGATATCCTTCCAATGCATAATTAAAATACATTACTGATGAAACGTCTTTGACTTACTTTTCTTCTCATTAACATTTTAATTCAGCAAGAGAATGCTGATGTTAATGATCGGAAAAGTCGGAGATTCTTACTTTTGTGTTAAATAATGTCATCGCGGTTGTTTGTTCCAACACAAAAAAAACCTGATTAATTAACTTGGAAAAATTATAAATAATGAAGACTAATTTGTCTAAACAAAATTAAATTTTTCTTTCATACATCAAATCTACAAATAGAAAACCAAAAGAAATTTTTCTATTAAAAAATATAAAGAAGAAAAGTTCCCAGAAAATATACTAGAAATTATACGTATGATATGAAATTAATTTTAAATATTTATTAAGTATAAAATACAAAAACAAATATAATATAAAATAGAATTAATATTTTCCTATAATTGGTGAAAATTAACTTTTGTTCATAAATGTATAACTCATTTATTTGAACCAAACATAATAGCATTATTTAGTTTTTGATGACATTCAAGGATGATTTTCAATATTCCATCTTTACTAATATGAAAAAGACGTGAAGTAGTCGTATGTACTACAAGCCATTCATCATATTGAAGTGAACAACAACTAATTCTAGACCATAATCCAGAACTTCTAATATCAAGTGGAAGTGACCAAAGTCGATTGAGTGTTGATGATGATCGAAGTTCAATATTAACCATACCTCCAAAAGATTCTCTTATTATTAAAGCAAGTGTTCTATTATTATATTCAATAGCATGAATAGATTCATGTAATTTACAAGAATATGGAGGTTGCCATTGTTTAACTGGTCGAATTAATGGTAAAAGTTTAAATTGAAATAGATTTGAACCTGTTTTACATGTTGTTAAATAAAGATATGTATCAGAGCATGTACAAGATAACCAATCTTTCTCTTCAATTCCATAAATACGTTCAATTGATAAAGTTGTTTCATTAATCCGATAAATTTTTTTCTTATTTGTTATAACAATAAAATGAGATAATGTTGATGACCAACACATATTATATATACATTCAAAGTTCCATGAAATTTTTTAAATAAGATTTTAATTTCGATCAAATCAACATAAACTATTAGATAAACTAATTAAAATCGATTGATTATTACTAGCAAGTTCTGATTGCCGTCCATGAATACATTCAATTCTATGATATGAAGAGCATAGAATTGCTGTATATGTATTAAGAGACAGTTCATGGCTCGATCGAGAAGTGGTGTCCTACGAAAAATTTTGCCATATTTTTTTTATTATTCGAAATGAAAGAGCATGCAAAAAAACCTATAAATCCAAAATTTTAACGTTCTCTGCAGAAAACATTAAAATTTTGGATTTATAGGTTTTTTTTTTACATGCTCTTTCATTTTGAATAATAAGAAAGATATGTCAAAATTTTTCGGATGACAACCTTTATTTAAAATGCTTGGTTCAGCTACGGACCGTCTCTTAATTCTTATAAAACATCTTTTTTTGTATTTAACTAATAAAATAAACAGTATCAAGATATGACTTTTTAATCTGTCGGTATCAATTTGAAAATGCTGATGAAGAATATGAACTATGAATTAAAACCAGACTTTGTGTCCTGTGAATGTATTTTCACAATTATGATCTGAAAATGACAGCTAAAATCTTATTAAGAACAATTTTATTATGTAAATATAATTAATGTAACTAGGAAAATAATTGGCGATAGAAAATTCTATTTTATACACAGTTGTTGACAGCAATAAGAACATAGAATCATTCTGTTTTTCGAACAATTAGGAATAATCAACAGACATCTGTTTACGTTTATATATATCTATATAGTATTCTCAATTTTCTTTACTCCACTAGTCTTTCAGGAAAAATTTCATTCAACCTAATTACCTGCGTTTTAATGTCTACGATTTTATGTTTTAGTTTCATGTAGAAAAATTTCTTCAAAAGAAAAAAAAGAATCATTGTATGAGCCGTCTCTGGTGCATAAAAATATAACACGAGGTGTTTCTTATTTTCTTACGTTTATCTTCATTAGAGCTCAAGTATTATAAAAGATTGAATGAAAGCCATTGTCAAATAAATCAAAACGTCAAGCCGATCTGATCGACGTTTTATATACAAATTTGTACGAGATTTAAAAACTGTCTTTTTATTTGACTAATAAGATCTATTCATTGATAAAATAAGAGGCTAATTTTATTGAACTGTTGTTTCCTTTATAATGTTTTACACGGAAATTGCTTCTATTTTTCTATTTCGTCTATTTGTATTCGCTCATAAATAGATAGATGATTTTTCATTTTATTATTGGTTACCTTTCTTTTGGAGTTTTTTTTCAATCAATCTATGTAGCTTTATATAGATTGTCGATAACTACAAAAAAAACGTTTCACCTAATCTACGTATCGAAATGCGATCGAATAAATTATTTTTCTATCAAAAACTGGAACATGTTGCATAATACGATAGATAGTTTGGTTTAGTGTTGTCCTTGAAATCTAAAATTTTGATATGAATTCTTATCAACAGATATTCGTGTTTTATCTTTTGCTTGTTAAAAAATTGTACTTTTTAAAATTGTTGATCAGGATATCATGATAGTTTTTCTTCGGGTTTGAATATGGAGGTTCACGTGTGTAGGTCTGTTGCATACTAATAGATTCTATGAAAACGATATATTTAATAATAAAATTGAAAAGTGTATCTTGAATATTTGTAAAATGTCTTATCAAATCAGATTTATTCTATTTTACTAAATTCTATTAAGACATTAAATAAGAAAGTTTATTTTGTTACATTAATAGATACTATCATTAAAATGAAAATGACAAGGTATTATGTTACAATAGCTAACAATGAAATTGAATTTTTCAAAGAATTATCCTTTGTTTGATCAAATCAAAAACTTAATGATTAGAAATATTATTTTGGAGCGTTATTTTTGCATTCAATTGACTTTTAAAGTGAGAATTTCATTTATAACTGAACGACTAACACATGCAGATCCATTGAGGATCACAAGTTTAATAGATTTTTCAAAAGTTCACCTTGAAAACTTAATTTTGAACTTATTTGAAAAACGTTGATTAGAAAGAATTTTCTACAATAAAACGATTCTTTTAAAAATGCTAGAGTAACTGTAACTACCTTCGTATTTTAGTTTCTGCTGAACCTGAACAAAAGAAAGACGCTTTTGGTTTCTAAAGCATTTATTTTAATATTTTTTCACAAAATAGCCCGAATAATGCTCTTTAAAATTCAAAGAAAAAATTCCTCTCAACGATAATTTGAAAAAATATACATGGTAAGCAAGCACTATACTCCTTGAAAATTTAACATATAAATTTGTTTTGCGATTTGATGTTGTTTCTTTTTGTCACACTTAAATATTCCATTCTGTAGTTTGTCAATTAAAAGAATACTTTTTTGTTAGCACAATGTAAGTTTACCTGAATAAAGTAGTTTTAAGCGTTTTAAGACTTGGTTACAAATATTCATCGCATACTTTGATATAATGATATGTTGAAGTCAATTATAAAGTAAATTCGATTTTGAATTTATTTAAAAATTGAAATACAATATTCTGTTATGGTTTTGACCAGAGTGATATGCCCATACGATCTTTTCTATACTAATTGATAGAGTGACGTAGAATGATCGATGATTTACATTTGTTCTTCAGAAAGATTGATCACAGGAATCTTATAAAGTTATCTGAAAGTAGTTTTTTAGCTCTCTTTAAAAGAATACATCTAGCAATCTAGAATAGTTGTATATAAAAATGATTTCGACGCTGATTCGATTCTCTGAGAAGTTTCTTTCATGGAATTATTTAGACAATTGTTAGAATTATCTTTTGAGAAAACCTTTCAATCAAGTTTAGGTTAAATAAATTGTAAATTGACACCCCTATCATTTTTTGTGAGAAAAACTATTATCAAGAGTCATTAGACTCTAATGGAAAACATTTTTAGGGTGATTAATTAAACAACACACTAGACTAAATCACTTAATTCAATCAATATATCCCCTCGTTTATATGCGACGAATTGTGCTAGTGCTCCACACCCACACCCATACATTAGTATGCTCGAAACCCATTTACTAACAGTATTGAAAAAATTTCCAGCTGAACAATTACGGAAAATTTTATATCAACAGAACAATGTGCATCCACATGTATCGACTATGACGGAAGAATACTTGAAGAAAAAATGTATTACACGAATTACTTGGCTGGCTAATAGTTCGGATTTGAATGTTATTGAGAATATGTGGTCCATCATTGATAATAAATTATTAAAATTCAAAATCAATAACGTTGATGAACTCAAAAATGCATTATAAACAGTGTGATGCGACATTTCAAACGATACAAAACGAAAACCTTCTGAGACATTACCAGAACGACTTCGACAAGTTATTAATTGTAAAGTTTTTCCTTGTAATTCATAAGTATCTAATTAGTTTTGTGTATAGAAACATTTTTATGAAATAAATCGATAAAGAAAAAGATGAAAAACAAAAAGGGCGTCTATAATTATGGGGCAGCACTTTTATCTTCGTATCGCTTCTTACACGTACTTGATGCTGAAGCAAATACAAAAGTCTGTTGATTATTTCGACTGTTTTGTCTTCATTAATCATTTTATTGTTTGTCGTTTAGCCGGCAAATAAATCCAATCACGAGAATCATTATCGTGAATTAGATATTATTGTTAAAGAATAAAAAACATCACCACCTATTCGTTTTATGATTCAAGATCTAACCGAATTAAGAGAAGTATGCAGAATTAATGAGTTCGATTTTAAATAAACAGTTCGAAATTGAATGTACGAAAACATAGGATTATTTCGTAGCATCCTTTGTGAGTTACAATTGGAGAAATAAACAGCCATAGGTGTTTGGCTTCATTTCAACAGAAAAAATTTCTCCTATTATGTGCCTTCTGAGATTTCAAGAGGATACCAACATCGTTTGTACTTTTTCAAGGCCAAAATTGGAAAACGATTCTGATCTCTTTTATGTAAAATTGTTTGATACCCAAACTGGATATAAAAGAATCATCCTTCTAATTTCTGTTGATTGTATAGTCAAAAAAAAAAAACTAACATGGATTTCAAGCCTTGCTAAGGCTAAATCGAGGGTAATGGATGTGGGTGTCGGTATGTTAGTGTGTCTGTCAGTCTCATGTTCCTTCTTACCCCGCACAGACATCGACCCTCACACCCAATACATATCCACATCCTTGGTTACATCATTGTTGCCTCTTCAGACAAAATTCTGTCTATATGATTCTCGCAGAAAGTTAGAACCATTGTTTTTCAGACAAGAATCGTGTCTGGTTTTAAAGAAAACCACGAATTTCGAAAGAATAGATTTAATAACATGGATTAGTGATTGAACTAAAATGCATGATAGATATACCAGAAAGCACTAACAACAAGTGGGTGAAAGTTTAAGTTCTGTAGCTTTTCTTGTGTAGAAGATATAGGGAAAGAAGTAATTGCGGTTGCTTCTTGAATAATTTTGTTTACCACTATATATACGATTAATTTTAAACTTTTGTTCTGTTCATAACTATTAATCTGTTCCTAATTTCTTCCGAAATGTTATTTCTGGATAGATCGATTATCTCTAAAACCTATTTATAAAAAAGTTGATAAATATAAATAAATCGAGAAAATGACGAGACAAGTTACCTTATTACTATTTAAGGTATCCGCGAGATACAGCGCACCATCGTCTTCGATTTGATTCGAACGCAGATACAGCTCCTTAAGTGTCTGAACATGGAAGGAAAAAGAAAATGAGAGATATCAGTGGAAAATATAAATCACTATGTTAACACATAAGGCATCTGAAAGTTGTTGCACACCTTTGTCTCGTATCTGATTGTTCCGAAGATACAATGCGCTAAGTGTCTGCAGGTGAAACGGATTATAAATGTCAGAATGATGTAAACGGACAAATAGTCACTATATTGTGTTTTAAGACATCAGCTAGATTAGCTGCTCCTTCATCCTGAATTCTATTACTACTGAGATCGATAGACGTGAGTGTCTATAAAGTCAAATGTAGAAGAGATCCGAAGACAAAAAAGCTACCGTATTCTGTTTCAATGAATCAGCGAGATCCTTCACTCCTCTATCACCGATTTGATTGTTGGCAATGTTCAATGTTGTAAGTATCTGTCCGCATGAGTTGTATTTGAAAAAAATAGAGATATCTTGATAAATATGAAAAATTACTCTATTTGAAAAATTACCGTGTTTTTTCGAAGGACAGCAGTAAAGAATTGAACTCCGATTTCTCCAATATTGTTATTTGAAATATTCACCGTAGTTATTCTCTATGTGTGGACGGAAAATTTAGATATGAGAAGGTGTCGAAAAAATTACCGAGTGATGTTCTAAAGCACCAGCGAGATATTCTGCTCCCTTCACTTTGATGTAATTACTGCTAAGATCGATATTAGTGAGTATCTATGTAGAGAACGAAATTTAGGCATCAGATGGATAAAACGCATAACTATTACGGTGTTATGGCTTATAGCATTAGCAAGAGATTCTGCACCTGTATCTCCTATTTGATTATTTGCGATTATTAGTGTTACGAGCGTCTATGAAAATAAATGACAATGATAATAAGTGCAACAAAAAAAAAATAATATGTACCATGTGATCTTGTATTAATTCAGCAATATTTTCTGCTCCTGTGTCACTAACGTCATTGGTATTCAGATCCAAAATGCTTAATGTCTATGCGTTGAACAGAAATATGGATATAAAACGAAAGATGAACGAAACAGAGTTACCTTGATTTCCTTTAAAGCACTTATGAGATAATGTATGCCAGTATCACCGATATTATTTTTTGAGATGTTCACTATGGTAATTGTCTTAATGGAAAAGATGATACATGTATTAGCAAGTAAAGGCGAACGAATAATATAATTACTGGGTTATATTTTAGAGCATCAGCAATACATTGTGTTCCGATGTCACCGATTTGGTAGCCTGATATGTTCACTATTGTAGTTTTCTGAATGCAGAAAAGGCATATATGAGATAGGCAAATGAAGAATGATAACATCACTTTATCGTTTCGAATTTTGACAGCCGTTGCTACAGCAATACAACAGTCACTGTAATTGTTTTGTAGGTCAAGTGTCACAAGTGTCTGCACCAAATTGAACATATTTTGATTGAACACTCAAAAAAAAATACTAAGAGAAAAATCACCCTATTGTATTCTAAGACGTTAACAAAATATAGAGCTCCTATCTGTCCGATTTGATTGTTGCTAAGATCCAATGTATTGAGTATCTATTGATGAAGCAGTTCAATATAAGAGAAGGCAGCAAAAAAAGAAAATTTACCTTATTGTGTTTTAATGCGTTCGCAAGATGTTTCGATCCAAGATCCCCAATCATATTCGCCGACATATTCAGTGTGACAAGTGTCTACGTCCCAACAAAATAAATAGGCATTCATTTGATAGGTAAATTTACATTATTTTTCTTTAAGGCACTAGCAAGAATTTGTGCTCCGATATCTCCTATTTCACTGTTTGAAATATCCAATGTGCTTTGTGTCTGTTTGTGTTAAATACATGAACATAAAGTAACTCAATGAAATATTAGAAAATTACTCTATCATTGCGGATTTTAATGACTAATGAAATAGCATGACAAGATCTACTTCGATTATTGCCGAAGTTAAGTGTTGTAAGTGTCTGCATAGAAGATGAATAGAAAATATCGATCGATGAAACCAAACAAAAAGAATAATCACAGTGTTATGTTCTAGCCCATCCGCAATGTATTGTGCTCCAATCTCTTCGATTTGATTCCCACTAAGATCTAATGAATTGAGTGTCTATATGTAGAGAAGTTATATACGAGAGGGCAGGAACAGATAGAAGGAAGGTTACCGTATTGTATCTTAAGGAATTAGCAAGATATTGGACTCCAGTATCTGTAATCCTATTATTCGAGAGGTTCAGTGTGACCAGTGTCTGTATTTAATGAAGAAATTTCACAAAAAGCAGATGACAACATAGAAGATAACTTGATTACTGTATTATTTTCTAAAGCATCGGCGATATTTTGTGCAATATTGTCGTTTATCCTGCACCGAGAGAGATCGAACGTGGTGAGGTCCTTGAAAAGTAGAGTTCAAAACTGATTGAGAAATTAAGTGAAATGAATTCCTTGAGGTTTATTCTGCTGAATCATAGATATATTACAAGGTTAACTATAAAAATGTTGTAGGGGCAAATATCGATACGAAAAATAATTAGTTTATATTTTAAAGAGTGGTAATTACTAAAGAGCATGTTTAATTATATGAGTTAGTGTTAACATTCTAAGAGTGATCAAATATATACAATGAAAAAAATTGAACATGTGTCATTTTTTTCCGTTTAGCAACTGTAAATAATAAATCATCTAACTATTCTATAGCACTGCTAGCATCGGCATAATGTCATTCGCCAAGATTATCGATACGGCATTGAATAGCAATTATTTTAGCTTCTTCTGATCTGATCCCTAATTCTGCAGTCAACTGAAAATATGCTAAGAACAATTCTTTTCTTGTAGAGATTTTATCTATGACGAATTTATAAATGAAATACCTGGAAGTTTTCTTTGAATTAAGATGCCGGCAACCGAAATATCCACAAATATTTTCTGCCGACTTTTTGGCATGGTTGGATAGAATTCTTCGAGTTACACATAAAATATTGCTTTTAATACTTTCACACCGACTCTACTGAAAAGACTCGTAAATACTATTTTGCTGATTATGGCCCCAAAATGGTATTATTATTAAGAATATTGATGGTAAGTTGCTCTTTTCTTATATTCATCTTGGATTTTACATTTCCGAAATATTTTACTCAGAATTGCTCGAGATTTTTGTTATAGAAAAAGATAACTTACCGAGATTAAGAAGTAAAATGGCTTAACGAGCATTCCAAACAAAAGTAGGAATGTAGACGCATTTAGTAGCCTCTATAGAAATATCTTCCAAAAGACATCAATTCTCCATAGGTATAACTTTGAATGACTGTTTTTACTTAACTGTAACCGGTATACATATGCGAAAGAAACTATA
>CAJNSZ010003341.1:0-11482 GCA_905329745.1 Rotaria sp. Silwood2
CGGACAAGCGAGAAAGCGGTCGAAAAAAGTCCGTCCTCCAGCAAAATTTTAGGAATATGGGAGTTTAATTTGCTCTACAAATGGCCGAAAAAAATTCGTACCTTGGGGGGGGGGGGGGGTAAAGTCCCCCCTTAAGTGACTAGATAATGTCATGATTTGCTATATACATGTATGTATTTAAAGAAACGAGACAACACTTCTGTATGATAAATATGTAGTATAACTATCGATGATTCATCCCTAGAAAAATCAGTTTTGAAACTGTTTTAAATGGCAAAAGAAACAACTATTAGAAAAAAAAAATTTTTCCAAGTTTTTTTGAAAACAGCTGTATTTTAAATAATAATAAAACGAATATTAAATCAGCAAATAATTATCTTTTCATATTACTCTGAATTTCTTTTTAAATCAAAAGAAAATTAAAACTCAACAGTTATCAATTCGTACCACTAATGAAATCAAAGAAACAAGACACATTCTTAATTGGATATGCTCGACGAATGCGTGAATGTCGGAAACGACAGCAACAACAAAATTCTGAAGCATATAGAAATCGAGTAAACACACAAAAAAGAGAATACCGTCTACATACTCGTTTTCAAGTTTTATCAGACCATCAAATAACACAAAAACTACAATCAATTGCTAAAACACCTGAAGCCAATAGAGAACGACAACGTCGCTATCGACTAAATCGATCAAACGAGAAAAGAAGTCTAAAGCAAGAGAAAGATCGAAACTACAGAAGGTTAAAACGCAAAGCACAACAATTAATCAACTCTAGTGGAAACGTTGAAAATCAAGTACCTACTCTAAATACGGTCGTCGAAACAAGAACGAACTCTGAATTTATTAAACCATTTTTTTATAGATTTTTATTAAAACCCGATTCATAAATCTATCGAGCTTAAAATTTTTATGCGTATGCTTGGTTTAATTGAATGTCTCTGACGGTCTTTCATTGTATGTCGCTCACAGTCTCTGACACAGGGCTGGGTGAATCAAGCCTTTTCTCGAGTCGAGTCAAATAATTTTTTTGGTTTGCCATTCTTCTCTGTTTATTTTTACTAAGAAGATCCATAAGAAACTTTCAGTACAAAGTATCTAATTACAAGATTATAGGAACAAAAACTAATAAAAAGAAAACCACCTATAAAATAAAAAGATACAATTACTCTAGACTAACTACAAAAGTCGCAGCAAGATTAACTGTACAGTAAAGAAAAGTGTCATTTTTTATGAACAGAAAGTTACATCTAAACTTGTTTACGAGCAAATTGTATTCAAAAATGTGCCAAAAAGAATAGAGTGGTGATCCTAATATATGCGTCGCGAAGTTTCGCATACTCCCCTCAGGGTAAAGTTGTAATATTCAGATTTTCGAACAAAATTTCTACAGCACTTTCACTATAGAAAGTCACTACTTTTCAGAAGTGACGGTTCAGACCCTCTCCTTCCCTTCTGCAGGAGCATAGCTCTGAGTTTAATCATTAAAAATTAATGTCTTATTGCATCGCAAAGATGGTAAAAGATAAATGTTAGCTTCTGTGAAACTTGGACGATTTATTTCATTAAAAGATCACATCGAAAAAAAGACAAGTTCAATCGTTGCTGATGTAGCAGAACACATACTGTAAAAATATCATTTATTTATTTACATATATGTGCACACTTTCAAAAATGAGCGCAAAGAAAACAATCCGAAAGAGCACATATCCAATACTACGCGTAGGCAGCCATATCCGACATGAATACAGATATCGAAAAAGTTTCTTTTGAAAGTTCACAGGATGGCACGTATTCAATTGGTGAGAAAGTTTTGTATAAGCGAGAAATTTATCTTAAAAATTGTAATTTTTCAAACGACCCAGCCAAAGTTCTTTTTTTAATGATTCACTCGAGAATGACTCGACTGTTCGAGTCGAGTCATCGCTTCGAAATTCCCGAGTCAGAGTCGAGTCTGAGTCAGTAAAAAAAAATGACTTGAGTCTGAGTCATAACTCGGACTCGCCCAGCCTGGTATGACGACTAATGGTTTGATAGAATGGAGTTCGGATCAGATTTATTTTCGACTAATTATGTTAAAAAAAATTGCAATAATGATTTTGTGTGTGAATTGGTTTTTTTCCAGTGACTCAGTAATATTTGAGTAATTTTTGCTTTTATAAAAAATGTCCAGATTTTTTAAATTTTTTAATATGTATGTTTGTATTGTATGCAATAGTTGATTAATGCATTTTTTTTAATAATATTGTTTTATAAACAAGTAATAAATTGAAATACATAATAGATCGTTTGTACATGATTATTCTGCTAGAATTTATTTAATTAGATTTGTGTAAAAATAATGAAGAAAAGTAGTGAATCATAATGTTTCATAAAAGAATACGAACACTATCATCAGTTGATCGTAATGTGACAAGTATTTTCCATGGAAAAGGACATTTTTCAAGGTCCACAGATAAATGAGTTATAAGATTGATTCGATGATGTTCAAATCGAATTTGTCTATTACCACAATCCAATGTCATTGTTACTTCATCACCTGTTCGAATTATTTTTTATTATTATGAACTCGATATCGACTAATACTTTCAATAGCTTGATCAAGCTCCCACCAATCGTAAGTATATGGTGAAGTTAAATTTTGTACAGGCATGTCGTACGATGTTGTCTTGATATCGAAGAAAAGATTATGACTAGTTTTATTTTCGATTCGAAAATGAATTTGATGTGTTTCAGATGAATAAAGACGAATACCATACACATTAGAGCCATCCCAATAAGTATCTAAGCATGTTGCCATAAGACCATCTTTGGATAGAACTATTCTTTCTACAAAGTTACGAAATTTTTCATGAGTAAGTGTAGGTATCTCTTCACAAACGATATTATTTTCAGAAGATTTTCGTTGACAACGGAGGCAGAATTTGACAATTGTTGTTCACGTACTTTGATCATAGGTATAGAAGTTGATGTATTTTCATTCTCTACAATTTCAATAGTCAATTGTGTTTCTAATAATTTGCGAAGTTCTTTTAATTTTTCCACTCATCTAAACAAACCAGTTTCAGTGTAATCATTCAATTCTCGACATGACTGCATTTCATTGATCATTTTATCTACAGATACCTTCAGTTCATTTCCTGTTTGATCGAGTAATTGTCGAAGATCAGCACGAGCTGCTTCGGCTACTACTTGAATCTTAGTAATTGATTCTTGTTCCCATTCATTGATACGTACTAATAGAGAATGTATTAAATTCTCTTGTGTTAGATCATGTCGAAAAAGATCATGTTCTTGTCCAATATTATCCAATTGTGTTGCCAGTTCTTGTCGATATTCAATAATACGTTTAATACAAAATGATTGTTGACAACCATCACATGTAGTAACACCTCTGCCTTTGTTACATTTAGCACAAGGTTTTTTAAGCAGAGCCGACGGCCATTTTATAACTTATTGAGACTACAAAATTTTACTATTTGAAAAATGTAAAAAAATCGATTCTCACGTGACTTGTCTACCAGAAGGAATAGTTAGCAACGCGTCTATATCATAGAAAAGAAAAAAAGAAAAATTTTTTTCATATATATTGGAAAAGAAAGAAAAAAAAAGTTGTCAGCATTGATGACAACATCGAGTGAATGCACTTGATTGCAAATATGAAATTGCAAAGCCAAATGTTTGCAGGCAAAAAAAATAATTTGAAATAGTCTTCAAATATTTCTCAAGTAATTTCGATTCTTTTTTTAGATCGGTACCTGTATCAGATCAACAATCTATTGAACATTTGTTTCAATTTAAGAAAAAAGAAAATTGAACAGAATTTTTCGACGCAAAATCAAAACGACAAGAGCTTCTGGTAATTTTAATAATACGTCGAATTAGAAATGTTTTTTTAATACTGTTAATGATAGTTACTTTTCGAACTTGTTGCGATTGATACAGGGTGGCCCATAAGTCAGGTAACCGAGAAACAATCAGATATCTCTGTTATGGCTCGAGCAAACGCGCTCATTTTTTTTTACCAAGGATAGAGACATGTTCACACTCAAAATCCATACGGACAAGGTTGGTGAGAACCTTTGTTAAGTACCACTATTGAGCTCAACAAGAAAATTTTACTTTTTCACAGATAGAAAAAAAAAACAATATACTTAACAAAGGGTCTCTCTAGGTGTGTCTTTAGAGATATAACGCTTGAACATGCCTCTATTATCGTTAAAAAAATCAGCTCGTTTGCTCGAGCTGTAATGGAGATATTCAATTTTTTTTCGATAAAGTGACTTTTGCACCATCCTGTATATTGTTTTTTTCCTATCTGTGAAAAAGTAAAATTTTCTTGTTGAAGTCAATATTTATACTTAACAAAGGTTCTCACCAACCTTGTCCGTATGGATTTGGAGTGTGACCATGCCTCTATCCTTGGTAAAAAAAAAATGAGTCCGTTTGTTCGAGCCATAACAGAGATATCTGATTGTTTCTCGGTTACCTGGCTTATGGGCCACCCTGTATAAGGTTTCTCAGTTGCTGAAACAGTAATATTAAATGAGAATACAGACAGATATTTTTATAAAGAATTTATACGACAAGACTAAGTTTTTATTTATAATTCTAACTTTGATACTAATCAACAAATAATGATGGCCAACAAATTGAAATTAAGTCAATTGGAAACCTAAATGATATCTATCTGTCAGAGAAACACACAGCATAATATTTTTTCACAATTTCTTTATAGAATTGATTAAGGATCCGTTTTTATTTCGTTATGATAATAATGATTTTCACGTAATTTACTTTTATTGAAATAAACAACATAGTATTGAATTTACAATGACGGAAAATATTGATAAATATCTTTTGACAAATATTTAGATTTTTCAAAAAACAATCGTTTCACTTTAGAACAATTGCGGCGTGTTGCATCGCTTGTAAAGTTCATTGTTACAATTTTCAATTGATCATACATCATTTTTAACTCAATTAGATGGGGTAGATATGTCCGTGTTTCGAGTAGAAATTGGTAAACATAATCTTCATGCACACGTATGATGTTAAGTGATTTAAGATGAGAATATTCAATAACTGAATACAATGAATTTCCATCAGATTCCCGTTTATTATGATTCCATGTTTGCAATGTCTCATTCACCAAAGCAAAACACTTAAGCATTGGAAAAGCTCGACTAATTCGCATAAAGAATTCATGTTTCATTGAAACCGTATCATAAGCAGACAAGCGAGTTACATTATGCAACACAACATTTGGAAACTGATTTCTGATGTTTTCCAGACGAGTAAATTGAAACGGAAGTGAATAAACATGACATATTGCTCTAGACACGCAATAATAATCTATAATACAAGCTGTTTGTCCATATATTCTGTGTGTAAATATTTGTTGAATATCATCAGTAGATTTACGATGAATTAAATCAGTAACGACATTTTCTGTACTTATATAAAATTTGCATGAATGAAGTTGAGGCATATAAACAAGGACATTATTATGAAGATGTGTCCCATCGACATATGGATTCGTATCATTGAAGAGACCACTTGTGCCGTGGTACAATGATAATCTAGCATTGATACGAAGATACAAAGTTAACTTTTCCAGATGTATCATACGACGAAGCAGTGGCACAATCAATACGTCATAATGAGAGGTTATAGCATAACTTGTTAATGAGAAACACTTCATATTATATAATTCATCCTATAAAATATAAAAATATTTTTTGAATATACATTTATCAATTGAGCGAAGACAGAAAGTCTGTGAGAGACTGATCGAAAAAAAATTTACTCATTTATAATTCTTTCTTCAAAATTTGTTGTATTTTATGGTACACAATATGTAATTAATATGTCTAAAATAGTCAATTTTTCAAAGCTTTCGGCACAATCAAAGTAGGGTGAATCCGTGGGGTTTCTACCACTTTTGTGGAAAAATTTTTTTTTTCGCTTTGAATAGTCTAGTTAGATGTATCATAGTCGAAAACGGTCTGACGCAACAATTAAAACCTTTTTGGACATATAAAGTGTGAAGAATCAAATCATTTTTTCGGAACATTCCACATGTATATAGGGTGTCCTATAATAAATTGTTAATCATATTTTTCATACTTTTTGTTGGCATAGAGAGCTGAAATTCTTATCACATCTATATCTAATCAAGATCTTTTATTTCTAAAATTTTCAGTTCTCTAGCTAGAACTAATGGTGAAATACATTGACAAGACTGAAATAGATGAAGTTTCGTACTTGATTTTTGCATATTTTTACCGTTAAATTATTGGAAAAATTGATTGCAAACTTGATGTATTTCACCATTAGTTTTAGCTAGAGAACTGAAAATTTCAGAAATAAAAGATCTTGATTAGATATACATGTGATAAAAATTTTAGCTCTCTATACCAACAAAAACTATGAAAAATATGATTAACAATTTATCATCAGTTATTTTGGGTTGCTCTTTATCGGTGTGGAGTGTTCCTAAAAAACAATGTGGCTTTCCACACTTTATATTTCCAAAAAGGTTTTAATTGTTGCCTTAGACCGTTTTCGACTATGATACATCTAACTACACTATTCAAAACGAAAAGAAACCTTTCTTTCAGAACATTGGGACAGAATACCCTTCTTCCACAAAGTGGTAGAAACCCCACGGATTCACCCAAGTAGGAACTATTTACAAGCTACTTCAGAAGAAAAATAATCATTTTTTTAGAGTTTCACAAGCTCTAAAAAGACTTTCAAATTCTAAAGTTGATTAGATTTCTCCACCTACATCAAATATCATCACTAAATAGAATAGCTCCCATTTTTTAAAATTCAACTATCATTATTAAAGACATTCTAGTTCACGAAAAAGTATCTTCTTATAAATATTCTCGCCTATATGACGTAAAAAGCAGTAAATCTATTTCGATCATAAGTTTTCATCAGCTGTGTATTTCTACATATTTTTCAAACTAAAAATTCTGTGATATTTTTCGTTATTTTCAAGTCATGATACCAGAAACTCTTGTAAGATGACTACAGAATCTCGACAAACTCTGCAGTGTTTTCTTGATAACTTAAAGAAAATTATTTCCATTCAACCCTAAAAAAGAAAATTTTTAGTGTGTAATTCTTAGAACACAACTTTGGCAGTCGTTTTGTTGCTTAAATATTTCAAAAGTTGAAAGTTAATAAGAAATACTAAGCAATCTTTTTTGTTGTTTGTTATAACGAACAAGATACACATCTTGCAATTAGTCGTTTAGCTATTTCTAGTGATTAATTATTGAACAATTTCTATTAATGTCAAACAAGAACAACTATCTATTTCTAATCGTTTTACAATAATAAAATCTATTTACTGTTCTGATAATCATCTGATTTATTATTATTATTTCATTGTCTATATTATTCGTTAACTTCGACCAACAATGAAACAGCACTAACTCACCATATTGCGAGAAATCAAAGGATAGCCAATATACCTAATTTGAACAATAAACGTAGTGAGTTGTTTCAGATGACCATCAAGTACAGAGAGACAATCATCAAAGCAGCACACATTAATACATAATACAGTAAGAGTTGAAGAGAAATAAGTAGTTGGCGATTCAAGACAAAATGAAAAAAGCGGATATTCGTTCGCAGATGTTTCAACAATTTTCAAATGTTTTAGATTTTGGAAGAGAATCATGGTACGTTCATACACATTGGTAAAATAAGTCTTTAACGACATTTGAGTGGTGCGTTCATCATTATTATGAAGAATAAGATCTGTTATCTGCTTTTTAAAAATATGTTGGAAGATCGAGTCATCTAAGTAAAAAAAAAGCATTCAATGGAATTTTTTGCATTTTGGTCTTTTGATAATTACGAGTATGTTAGGCACTTACCTGTAAAATAACGGAAAACTGTTTCTTGTCCAAAATTGAACAGTTCCAAAGAAGTCAAATTTGGATAATTACCAGCAAGCAGAATACGTTCCATAGATGTTACGTCAAGAATTAGTTTTTTTATAAAATGATGCCTTTGAGGTAATATATAAATACAGAATCGATCAAGTTTATGATCAATAATTGATGTTATTACAAAATTAAGAACATTAGTAAATACATCATTGTTTATTAAAGTATCAATTCGTTGATTATTAATTCCAAATAGCGAATAAAGAACGTCAACATTGCCCAATTTCTTCAAGATGATAATCAATATTTCGTTGGGTAGATCAAGAATATGAATGTCAGATTGATTCATTTTCGAATATGACCGTCACCGTCCTAATAAATATATACATGTATATATATATATTTTTTTTTTTTTGATAACCGTATCCGTCAGTAGAGAACAGTGGATGACCGCCATATAAAAAAATGTGCTATTGATGAATCATCCAATATGATTGCATATCAACTGGTTCGAAATTTTCGATCTCTTGCCGATTCAATAAAAATTACATCGTTAGAAAGGGCAGAAAAAACTGAGTAATGTCTAATCATTTTCGCGGAGGGGTACTCCCAAGTCCCCAGCAAATTTTTTTAAAATACGTTTCCCAGCTAAAATAGCTAAGATGTTTCGTTCTCTTTCTTTCTTAGTGANGTACGCATGTTCACCTAAACGAGAATATGATGAAAACGAAAGAACGAAAGAAAAGATGATTCACTAAGAAAGAAAGAGAACGACACATTTTAGCTATTTTAGCTGGGAAACGTATTTTCAAAAAATCTGCTGGGGACTTGGGAGTACCCCTCCGAGAAAATGGTTAGACATTACTCAGTTTTTTCTGCTCTTTCTAACGATGTAATTTTTATTGAATCGGCAAGAGATCGAAAATTTCGAACCGGTTGATATGATCGTCAAGAAACACTTTTCTTTTCAACATGTTTATTTTCTTGCGGTTGCTCAACTATGTATATATGTATACGAAAGTAAAAGATGCCATATTAATCGATTAACGAGACTAAAGAAATCAAAACCGAATTAAGAAATTTGATTAGTGTTTCTACGTAGCAACACCAATCATATGTCTTAATTCAGTTTTAATTTTCCTAGCCTGGTTGACCGCTAAATTGCTGTTATATAATATTTTATAAAGAATATATAGTCGTTTTATGTCTCATAGAGACACATGTATGTAAAAGATATGTCTAGTAAATTACATACTATTTTTCCGCAAAAAAAAGGGGTCGCTCACAAAACGGAAAATGGTACCAGTTTTGCAATAATTCTGACATTACGATTACTATTAAGTATCTGTATTCAAGTACTAATTTCATAGTTTAGAGATGTCCAAAGTGCTTTTCTATATTGATATTTACATCGAGATAAAAAGTAATGGCGTTAAGTGAGAACTGCTTTTCTTACAATTTTCTATATTGAAACATAGAGAACGTAGAGAGAGATTATTTCTAAATTCTCAATGTATGTATCGTACACATAACTGACCTAAGCAAATTCCGGATAATATTGTGAAACTAGTATAAGTATTCAAATATTGGATCAAAACATTTATATTCTACTAGAAGAAAAAATAAACTATATGACGATCATGAAATCATATATTTTAAATTAGATAGTATAGATTCGTTGAACATCATCGAATATAACACAGTTGATTTTTTTCGTGGAAAAAGAAACAATTTTCATTTAATTTTTGTCATCGAATCAATGAAAAACGAGAAAATCTGTTTTAGTGCATATAAAAATTCAGTATTACACAAGAAATGAAAGCGATATTGAAAACAAGATCAACATTTAATGCATGCTGTTCTAATTAAACTAGAACAAATCGTTAAAAAGAAGAATATGGAATTAATAAAATCAATTCTTAGAAACGACTTATTTTTATGATGAAAAATAAATCTTCGTATCTGTTTCTTCATACATACGCCGACAAGGACAGTCAATGGCAGAAAGATGATACTATTGAATATATTTTTGTTAGTATTTTTAGTCTTTTGCAAGCATTATTTCCGAAGACAAACTGTTTGAAAATGTTGATTAGTAAAGAATTTGCATCTTATACGTTATATTTTCTATCTTTTTAATCCACTTAGACAATAGCCGAAACATTTTAAAATAATTTTTGTTCTAGACAAACTTAACATAGTCTTCAGTTTAATGAGAAAATAAAAAATAAGAAAGAAGATCAAAGTAATAAACGCTTAATAACAGGTATGAAGATTAAAAGTCTTTGTTATTCATGATCTTTTTCATTTATTGTTTATGTTTGTTGTTGAATCGATCGTGTAGATTGCATATCATCAACGAATGTTAAATCATATTTTAAACCAAGTATATCAAATAAATGCATAATAAAATTATAAATATTTTGTATAAGACGCCGATGAACATTTTCACTTGTTGTATTCATATAATTATTTGTTGTCGATAATAATTCTCTTATCTGTTCAATAACAGATGGTGTATCTATTGAATTACAAAATGCATGATGAATCGCACATTTAGCTGTTGAAAAAGATTTAAATAATGATAAATCATATTGATTTAATTTTTCACTAGCATCATTATTAACCTCTTTGATAAAATTTAAATAATATTCAATATCATGAAGAATCGAATTCATTTTTTCTTCCAAGTTCAAAACCATTTGCATTTGTTTCATATTAAATTCAAATTGGCTCGACCATTTGTTTACAAGAAAAAGTAATCGTATATTTTCAATCGAATAATTTTTATCAAGTACTTCTTGAAGTTTAATGATATTATTTGATGATGATTCATCATAAACCAAATCGCCAATACTAAGAAAGTACTTAATCGATGAATCATTTTTACAATGAGCAAGTTTTTCATCAAAACCACATGTGTAAATATCGATTGGTGAATCTAAAAAGATTAAAAAAATAAGTTTCTTTTTTAACAAGAAAATAGAATTGATTATACATATTTGTGTTAGATGAAAACAGAAAATTGTTTCTTACCAAATAGAGTTTTAGATATTGCACAACATTCAATGAATGTTTTTGGTTGACCAGAATTCCATAATGAGTTTGATTCATATGAACGACCTTTTGCAACAATATCTTTAATAAATGCTTGTATTTCCTGTAAATAATCACTTGAATGTATGTTTAAATTTGGAGATAGGACATTGAGTGTTTTCATATCCATTTCAAATTGACGATTATGTTGAAGAAGATAGTTTTTATCAAGTTCAGCTCGTGTACGAGAAGAAAAATTTTTTGAAAACGACGGTAAAATATCACCACCAATTGATGTCTACAAAAAAAGATTCAATGAAGTGTAAGACTGTAAGATATTTTAAAATGAATACTTACTTTTGGTTGTTTTTTATCAGTTGGTAAAGCAATATTTTCAGATGAAATTTTTGTTGAATTGTTTTCATTATGTATATTCTAAAAGAAAGACAAATTTATTTTGTTTTTTTTTAATTTTGTATTCTAATAAAAATAAATTTACTTTATAATCAATATCACTGATACCCATTAAA